>BLKR01001322.1:0-307218 GCA_011170035.1 Teleogryllus occipitalis | reverse complement strand
TCCTGCCCATCCTCGCTCCTGCCCATCCTCGCTCCTGCCCATCCTCACTCCTGCCCGTCCTCGCTCCTGCCCATCATCGATCCTAGTCGTCCTCGCTCCAGCCCGTCCTCGTTCCTACCCGCTCTCATTCACGCACGCATACCCACGCCAGCTCCTATACACAGGGGAGAACCTGTACAGAATTATAGTCTTTTCCATCTTTCTTCGCACAACTGCCACCTTCACATATGGTCTGCATCCCGTTACCACTATTCTCTTCTATCCCTCTCTCATCTGCCTTCACTGTAGAGCCACACCTGCTTCCAATACCTACAATTCTCATATTTCTTCTGGTCCGTTGGGCATCTCCATCTCTGCCCAATTCTCACCAACATTTTATTCGGGTTCTTACAGGGAGAGGTGGTTCAGGGCATCAACTGATGTCACTGCAGTGCCTGTAAGCCGCTGTGTTCAGCCGCTGTGTAGAAAAGAACTACACTAATACAAGGCTGGAAGACCGGTCCGGAGCTCTGAGCTTGTCCCGGTTGGGGTGGTACCCCGCTGGGAAGAGATATCTGGTTGAGGAGATAGTCCGTTAGCCGACGGTAGGTCGGCACCGGATCTCATTATCCAGCGGGGAGATCACCGCCACCTCACTAGCAGAAAATATGAACAACACTTACGGATCTAATTATCTTAGCAGTTGGCGCAACTGGAATCACTAATCAATCAAAAATCTGCGGGTTCATATCCCTCGGTTTCTCACCTCCGAAGTTTCAAAAGAAGTTTGTAAATAAACAAATGTTTATATCGAAGTTCAGGGAAAGTAAAGTTTTTCAAACAAGGATATTAATTGTTGGCTTACCTCGGATCTAACCTTTCCTTTTTCTGTAATGGAAATAATTCTGTAAATAGAAAAAAACATACAAAAAACGACAATGAATATATTTGAAGAAGATAATATTCAGTAGCTATCTTTCAATTTCGAACTATGAATAACGGTTTATTCACAACATAAAATTTTCACTTCACAAAACATTTATGCTATTCAGAAAGTTAAATACATAAAAACCACATTACTTTTTAACTATATTGCCTCGAAACTTACACAAAAATATTCTGTAATTAATAATATACAGTGACATTTCTAAGCCACAAACCACACGTATCATACTGTAACATTCTTAAAGAACGAGGGAAATAATCTCTGCGATGTTTAATGTAGGATTGGAAATTGGTGGCGAAATGACAGGTGACAACCCGTTTAGGAGTAGCGGTGAATCTTCAGCAATTTAGCAAGCATGATATAGATGTGTTCATACGTCAATCACTGACAGTTGGGAACAGTCGTACAGGAAATTATTGACCCGAAGTTGAATAACTTGTGTTTCTGTAATTTGAATGCTTTGTTTCAACTCTTTTTTTACATAATACTTTTTGTGGAAATCAGAAATAAAACATCCTCTACTAATATGGCAATTCCTCGTTAATTATCATGCTTTCTCATCCTCGGAATTGTATTGTAATATTTATTGGAGACAGTTTTTTTCTTACACAAATATGTCTGTCAAGCACATTTGCTTCTTAGAGTGAGAAAAGTAAAACAAGAAAGGGAGAAACGTTTGGTGAGGCCATTGGCAGAAATTATTTGTATACTTGGTATTCAACAATTTTTTAAAATTATCTATAGTTATTTTTTCCGAAAGGTATCAATGTCTAAGGGCAGTAAATATTAAAACAAATAGTATTATACCTTTTTTTATTTACAGAAATATTTATTGAATGGAATCGAACTTCGTAGAGTAGAAGTCACTGATAATTTAGAACAAAATAAATGAAGTTGAGAAAATAAAAATACGCGGTTTTACTAATGAAGAGGAGTTTATCCTTACATAATTTTCAATCTTATTCAAAATCCAGAATAGACTAATTTTACACTTTTCGAAAAAAAAGCAGCAAGTCAGTTCCTACGTACTACAATTGGATCAACGATCAGTTCCAAATTAGAAGTGTTAGTATTTACCTAGCAGCGACAAAAGGTACGTTTTGCAGTTAGTTACTATGTGAAAATATGTAAACTTTGCCGTAAAAATGATTTCAACGTGATGCGTATCAAGGGATTTCATGCTTAGTAGCCTACAGGTTTTTCAAACAGTCTAGAAATACTTATATGCACGTTTTACAAGTCTCATTTTCGAACATTTTGGGACTGACTGGTGATTTTACACACTGAGCGTTGGTGTATAAATAGTGATTTATTTCTTATAAACAAAATAACAATTTTTATACATTTAAAAATCATCAATAACATAACGAGTTATGTTTCGTTTCCGCGCGTCTGCCACACTTGCGATGAGCTTTATTTTCGACACTCATACTACATTGCAAACATTTATATCCGTATTAATGAAGCGAGGTTATATTTTTCGACAAAAAACATTGTTTTTTATTGTAAACCGGTCCGTACCCTAAACTGATTATTGGCTCTGGGAATGAATTGGCTACGTCATAATGAATGTTAGTGACACATCATTTAATAAAGACAATGAAGCATTTGCACATGCGAGGGCGGGGTTCTGTTAATTTAAAATGAATTTATTCGGCGCGGAGCCCCACAAATTATAACTTCCATTGCTGTGCTCACCCGTCACCGAGGCTGCGCCCGCGTTGCGGTTCGCTGCAGTGGTCGCCGGCGCCGGGAGCGCGGCGTGCGGCAGGGAAAGGAACTAATTCACATTGCCACCCAATGGCCGGTTTTACACTGTAAAAGATCTTTGTAAAAGACCTTTTATAAAAAAAAATATGACAGTGTAATAGCCAATATTTTGTAAAAGATTTCTTTTATAAAATTTCTTGGATAAAATGTAGTCTGATGCGTCCAAAGTTTTATCATACATTTGGTAACATGGCGTCCGATATAAGGGTATAAGGGTATTCAACGAAAGTTTTAATTGCACAGTGCTAGCAATTAGAATGTTTATATGATACTGTTCATATGGACTACAAAAGTAAAACCAAACGAATTGACACTTATAGGACTTATTTTCCCGAGAAATGGAAAGTATGAGGTTTGGAAAATGCCCAATTCAGGAAGATAATTCTTTAAATTTCCAAATCCGAGGACTCAATTTCGAAAGGAGGAAGAGTGACAAAGAAAGTTGAATATTTCCTCATCCATCCTCAAATAATTCTTCATTTCGTAGTTCTTTAATTAATGCTTCATAATGCGCGACCCTGGCCTCACCATGGATAAATACCATGGCGTTGTTCTAAGGCCTCACCCCCAAACACTTTACCTTTTACTTCAGCATTAAACATAGACTAGTTATAAAACATAAAGTAGCACAAACACAACTATTTGTGTGTCATCCATTGTAAGTCGTGAGCAAAACTACATAAAATATTGGACGAAATGTAATACGTTCGTCAAATTTCTTTGTCAAAGTTTTCTCGTCAAAGTTGAAAGAACTTACACAAAGTTCGTCATCAAAGATATATGTCAAATAGTATCTTTTACAGTGTAATACCGACCAATGGGAAGTTTAGCTGGCGGTGAACTTCCACCTAGTCTGCATTCAAACTGCGACGTACAAACCCTACATATACTGCGGTTTTTACAGAGCTGTGCTTGAAGTAAATCACCTGATGAAATGTCAAACGCAGCAATGTAAAAATCGCAGTATAAGGATGCCACATAACCAACAAAACATCAATGTTTTAAAATATCGACGAGCAAAATTAAATCATAGACGTTAATCATACATTACCCTAAAATCATCGCTGTTTTTAAACATCGATGGTCTGAAACTGGTTTAATAGCCTCTAACAGCTAATGTTAGAGGCAGGGCAGAACATGCACCAACAACGCATTCTTTGGCCACCTCTCGCAAGTGCAAGACGCGAGGAAAGGCGTAGGAAATACTAGAGAATCGGGGTCATCTCTCGGGCGAGAGATAGTCTGCTCCATGAAGTTACTAAACCATTCGCTTTCTTCCAACATATAAACTTATATTTGAACGTACATTTCATAATTTAGATATATTTTATATTTTAAATTTTACGAAATGATATTATTGGAATGTAGCATCCAAAACATTCAAAACGTAAAAACATGAAGTTTTAAACATCAATGTTAAAATAAACGACTTTTTCATAAAAGAATCCTAGATTTGTAAACATTGATATCGATGTTGCATTCTAAAAAAAAAATTAGAGAAAGTGAAACAACACGCATATACAAAATTTATACATTTGCCCGTTCATTGCCTTAAAAAGCACGCGAATCTTTTAACAAGAAAGAACAAAAACAGTTATTGACTGAAAATATAATTAGGACGTCAATCACAGTATTTCTTCCCATAACCTTGTAGTTACTGATGTACCTTGATGTTTCAGTTATTATGCGCTATTTAATACACATTGAGATTTACGATTTCCCTAACTTAATACGATTTTTTTGCACATACCTGACTCGTAACCTTCCTTACAGAAGTGCAGAGAATGTTGATACACAATATCTAAATTATTCAGATGTTTTCTCTGAGAATTGACAGATAATATTATAACCGAGAAAAATGGGACTCTATTGGTGTTTCATGGAAGGTGATAAAATGCATTAGATCTTGCAAAACATTAGATCTTGTGCGCATGTTCGTGAGCTGTCAATAGTAGACGCGATTGTATCCTCAAAAGTATTGAATTTATTTTCAAAATTACAGTCCAACTTGTGATAACTGGTC
This sequence comes from Teleogryllus occipitalis, assembly GCA_011170035.1. Taxonomy (NCBI): domain Eukaryota; kingdom Metazoa; phylum Arthropoda; class Insecta; order Orthoptera; family Gryllidae; genus Teleogryllus; species Teleogryllus occipitalis. The sequence goes on along the minus strand of BLKR01001322.1, from coordinate 302,500 downwards.
CCTAACTTAAAGTAAAAATAGGAATATTACCGACATTGGAATTATATAAATTTTACATTCTATTCTATACTTTTGTTGTGATAATTGAGTTAAATCTAGTTGATTTTATTTAGCGAAAATGTATATTAATTGTGTGATTTTTTCGCAAAGGTCTGTAAAATATCGTATGAATTCTTATTTGCATATCCATTTTTAAAGATTTTCAAATAGCCTCTCCATTTTCCCTCTTCGGTTTGGTCTCCATTATCGTTGTCAATATAATTTCAGCATGCATAGAAATTATTCTCATATATTATACGACTCATTCAATTAATGAAGAAATAATTAATTAGCGTATTTACAAGTTTTCTACAAAATTCTTCAAAACCTCTCTTGAAACATTAATCACTTTTTTAATTGGACCCATTTCTCATTAGCGACAACGAACAAAATTAATTTTCATTCGATGTGGTACCAAAATTCAGCAATCATTTTATTTAAAGAACACTTGATTAACCAAAAGCCCGTGTTACTTTGTACTCACAAGTTTCATTTATCTTTTTGAAAAAAATCTGTGCACTAAAGAGCTAATCACGCTTTCATTTGCTACTCTCATTCGAAGCTATTTGAATAATAAATGGCGTTTTGCCGGCCACACCACATATCCTAATCCTTGGCGCACGCACAACCGAACTACAAACCCACCCGCTAACTAAATGTCATTAGAACGACCGTCCTTGTGAGTCAATGATCACTCGATGTCCAACCGCCAACATAGCCTGGTCTGGCAGCCGCGTCAACGACCGGAGCCAATACAAGGGCCGCCCAATTAAAAACCTCACAATCGTGATTGCATCGGGCTCAAAGGAAAGTGGCTTGTTCGGTAATAAACGGTATCGTTGCCGCATTTCCAAATGAACAAGGGCGACCGCACGCGCAAAAAGGGGTTAATTAGCACAGTAAGCAGCTCAATTTGTGGAGACGCTCGTCCCGCCATCTATCGACCGAGCGACGAATTAACGACACTCGCCGTTCCATTGATCACCGGCACCGACTGTACTGTTGCGTGGGGGGGGGGGGGCAAGAGGAGGAAAGGGAGGGCGGTGGCAAGGCGAATCAGGCGATTAAGTATGCAAACGAATCACAAAGGGAGGTCCATGCGCGCCCTTTTTTGTGAGCCGCTCCCCTGAAGGAGGGGGTAAGAACCGTTGGAGAGTGCGTCACGTGGGAAGGCGCGGTGATGGGAGAGAGTGGGGGTGGTGGAGTACGAAATTACTGGGTGGGGGAAAAGTAGGTTTGGGTGGTGGCGAGGTGGAGAAAGGTAGCCAGGATGAGAATCTCTGGGGAGGAAGATAGAACGAAAGAGTGGAAATAACGCGCGGGTAAAGGAGAGCAGATGAGTAGGGAGATGGGAAAGACAGAGAGAAAGAGAGAGAGACAGAGAGACATAGGGTAAAGTAATGATGAGCTCAGAGACAAAGAATGAGCATGGTCATAGAGTAAAGAATTATACTAAGAATAGTACCTCTTTAGTCTATCGCATGGTGGATACTGTGCGGAGGAAAACGGAAGGAGTGTGGGAGAAGGAAAAAACAGACCAAATGAAAAGAGAAAATGATCAGAGCAAGGAGGTGGAGAGTACCAAAAGTGAAAAGGGACATATATTCGGGGAGAACGGAGATGACAGCGGCAGCTAGAAGGACTGTTTTTTGTTATTTAAGGTCGCATTAACATCTAGGTCATTAGCGACCACTATTGGAATTAATGGTTACTATAAAGATGAAACGTTATGGTGATGTTAAGAGATGAAAGGACGAACACAAATACAACCATGCCCAAGGCGGGACTCGAACCCGCGATCCTTCGGACCAAGACCGCTACAACACTACTGTCTTAGCGATCACAGCCACCGAGCTGGCTAGAAGAACTTTGCTTTGGAGCTTCAAATGTGCATAGGGACAGGTGTTGTGGGAGACAGACTTTATGGAAAGCGCAAGAGAGGCAAGGAAATATTTCAGAAAGCAAGAGTACAGGGAAGCAGGGAAGATTGATTGGAAATATTCTGGGAAAGTATTAAGAGGTGAAGAAGTTGGAGAACATAATGAGAACTGAGTGGTGAGGATGGTTGCTTATGTTAAATTTGAAAATTTAAGTGATCACAGTTACTGAATTCTTGTGCTACATCAATATTTGGAAGCCAACATTCATCTGAGAAGTCCATCTGAGAAGATTTTGTACTCATAGTTTGTAAGAACTTATCCTGTAATTAGGTTAAGCATGTTAGCATATGGGTAATTTTTTGTCATCAATTTTCTCAAAAATGGTAAATTGTAAAATTCAAACTGTGATCTCATGGCCATGAGAAGGTTTCAAAAACCTAAGATTGTGTTATAAACATCTAATTTTTCGGTTGGTTTAACTCTGAGAAAGAATTGGTACTATGTGTAATGTTTTTTATTGATTTCAAAACAGGTTTTTATTTATTACAAGAGAACCATTGGTTGTAGCGGGTTCTACCAACAAAATCTGGAATTTAGAGTAAATTTAGGGGTTGTACAGACACCTTGTTTGCCTTTGTAGCCTCAAAGTTAAGGTTTTTATGGCAAAATAAAAATTATATCATATCCACCAGCCTTTAGTTCTGGCATTACCGCCAGGGGGCTTCACCATCGCATTGCCCCTTAGTTCTAGCCTTGCTGGCGTGCATCACATTTTGCCTACTCTCTAAGGGGCAAACATGAGCTTCGTTGGCAAGGAGTTTGTACTGCTCTATGAATGTATCGATATTTCCCCGCTACGCCTCGCTGACGCTTCGGCGACCCCCCTCCCTTCTGGGAGAGCTATAAAACCCGTGCGCTTCCCACGCACACTGCCTTTCGCCTCTAGCCTTTTGCCTTTTCACTTCTACTCTGTATGGCGGGCCTGACGCACGCTTTCTCCTAGTTACGAGCCATTACTTATGTTTTTAGAAAGGCCCGACTCCTTCAGAGTCGTATCATTGTTGTTTTTATGTGTGTATGAGTGCTTTTTTTTAGCCTGATTTAGGCAATAATGATTTTAATATTATGGAATTGGATCTTGTGTTTGGTATTTTTGTTGTTTCTTGATGGTCGTGTGAACTAGCCTTCATTGTGAAGAGGCGTTCTCGCCTGGACGCCGTGGTGTGCGGATGGTGTCCGCCGCTCCGTAGCCTTACCTTGCTCGACAGTGAACGCGCCAAGATAAGGAGAGGCCAAGCGATAACAACTTGTGTTTCGTGTTGAACATTTAAATTGTGCACAGGAACAGTGTTATTATCTATAACAATTCAGCAAAGACAACAAATTTTGTGATCCATTGAATATTGCAGTGTATTAGAGGCACGGCAACATGTAGTGAGAACGTCGTAGCTACCAATACCCGGTCAGCTACATCTCTCAACGCAATGTCAACAGAAGAATCAACAAGCAGCGGCAGCCACAGCATGGATCAAGATTCATCTTTTCCCGTGGACCTGACCCAGAATTCATGGCAAACGTACAAACCAGCTCGACCAAAACGACCGAACTCAGACGACCTCGACCCGGAAGAAAATAGAAGGGTAAGGCAAAAGACAGCGTCTAGCGATAATAATGTTAATATTATTACTGTGCCCACGCACAATAAGTTTGGTGTACTCAGTGCAGAAGATACAGTAGAAAATACTGAGGAAACTTCCTCGAAAACCACAGTACCGCCTATATTTGTCCCAAATGTTAATAATGTCCCGGCCATGGTAAAGTTCATAGAAGAAGCTTTAAGAACTGAAGATTTCGAGATAAAATCTCTGTCAAATGATAAAATCAAAATAGCACCAAAAACTCCAGATGCTTACAGAGCAATAGTAAAGCATTTATCAAGCCACAAACACGTTTACTATACGTATCAATTGAAACAAGAACGTGCGTATAGAGTTGTTTTACGTCATATACATCATACTGTAGACGTCAAAGATATCAAAGCTGCGCTTTTGGAAGAGGGGCATAAAGTAAGAAATATAATAAATGTCCGCCATAGGGTAACGAAGTTACCTCTCTCTTTGTTCTTCATAGACCTTGAACCAAATTCTAATAACAAAGAAATATTTAAAATTAACCGACTGCTAAATTGTGTTGTTGCATTTGAACCACCACGTATGAAGCGACGAGACATAGTTCAATGTAAAAATTGCCAAAGATACGAACATACCAGAACCTACTGTGCGTACCCATTTCGGTGTGTTAAGTGTGGAAGAGAACACGCTCCAGACAAATGTGAAAAAGAAAGGCAAAGTGAAGCAACATGTGCTCTGTGTGAAGGCAATCATCCTGCAAACTATAAAGGTTGTAAAGTATACCAGGAAATACTAAAAAAGAAAGGCTATTATAAACTTAATAAACAAAGAAGTAATTTTCAAAAAGAGATGACAATGAAGGAACAAAATAACGATAGTGAAAATATTTATCATGAAGTAAACAAAAGACGTTCACAAGCTAACGAAAGAACGTGGGCCGATATTGCTCGGTCAAAGCGCACAGAACCTCAATATCCTGATGAGAACCACTCTATTCTGAGCATTATCCAGCACTCATTTGAAAGATTTGAAAATGTTCTGCTACAACAAAGCCAGCAAATAAATGCTCTCCTAAATCTAGTATCAACATTAGTGACTAAATTATCCAATGTGTAATTTTTTTCGAATTGCAGCATGGAATGCCAACGGCTTGGTGCAACATCGCCAAGAACTCGAAATATTTCTTTCGCAGAACAAAATTGACATCATACTAATATCAGAAACACATTTTACAGTCAAGAATTACTTCAAATTAAAAAACTATATAATATATGATACCAAACACCCTGACGGTCATGCACACGGAGGCACTGCTATCCTCGTTAGAAAAAATATAAAACATCACGAAGAAAAAGAGTTTCAAGACATCGATCTGCAAGCTACTACTATAACAATCACTGACTGGCGTGGACCTCTTACAGTAAGTGCTCTCTATTGTCCACCAAGATTCAATATTAATAAAGCACGCTTTGAAACCTACTTTAACAACTTAGGCTCGAGATTTATAGCAGGAGGAGACTTTAATGCAAAGCATACACAGTGGGGATCAAGGCTCATCACTACAAGAGGACGAGAACTCCAGAAAGCAGTAACATCACTTCAGCTTGAAACCATCTCTACAGGAGAACCAACGTATTGGCCTACAGATCCAAACAAAATTCCAGACTTATTAGATTTTTTCGTCGCCAAAGGTTTATCATCTGGTTACTACTCCATAGAAGCATCCCACGAACTATCATCTGACCATACTCCTGTTATTGTCACTATTAGTAATACAATATTACTACGACCCGCTCCCGTCATACTTGTAAATAGAAATACCAATTGGAACGTGTACCGAAACTGGATCTCCCACAACGCCCAAATTCGAATGCCATTAAAATCTGCTGATGACATTGATGAAGCAACTGAGTATGTCACGCAAAGCATACAAACTGCAGCATGGCATGCAACATCTCAACGAACTTCCGTTAAAAATTGCACGATGTGGCCTGCGGAAGTCATCAACAAAGTCACTGAGAAAAGAAGGTTAAGAAGAATATGGCAAACTTCAAGACTACCAGGAGATAAAACCAACTATAATAGAGCCACTAGACAACTCAGCAGGCTACTAAAGAACTTCAGAAATAACAAGTTTCAAAATTACATCTCCAGCCTTTCCCCGACAGAAGCTACAGATTACTCCCTATTTAAAGCCACAAGATACTTAAAGTACCCAATCAAACCTGATCCCCCAATTCGAGACAAAAATAGTAAATGGGCCAGAAGTGCTACAGAAAAAATTCAAGTGTTCACACACCATTTCGCTAACGTTTTTCAGAGCTTCCCGCCTACGAATATGAGAGATGAAGAGGAAATCGAAGAATATCTAGATTCACCAGCACAAATGGCCCTTCCTATAAAGTTTATTACAACTAAAGAATTATGTAAAGTAATACAGAAGGACCTGCCTTGCAGAAAAGCACCGGGCTATGACCTCATCACTGCACAGTTGATAAAAGAACTACCACGCAAAGGGATTGCACTAATCACAGCACTCTTCAATGGGATAATTCGCACTGGACATTACCCCGCCCAATGGAAGGTTGCCCAAATTCTGCTATTCCTTAAACCAGGCAAATCCCCACACGAAGCGTCATCATATCGTCCTATAAGTCTACTTCCAGTTTTATCTAAGGTATTTGAGAAACTTCTCCTAGCAAGACTGCGACCTCACATCCGTAACATCGTTCCCGACCATCAGTTTGGATTTCGCCAGCAGCACTCCACCATCGAACAAATAAACAGGATCACATCATATATAGAGAACAACTTCCAAAACAAGCAATACTGTTCTGCTGCCTTTCTTGATGTCACGCAAGCCTTCGATAAGGTATGGCATAAGGGTCTCCTGTACAAATTAAAACTCTATCTACCACATTCCTTCCTGGATATTTTCAAATCTTATCTTACGGATCGACAGTTCCAAATCAAATATCAAAACGAACTCTCAGACCTTTATCCTATTCAATCTGGGGTACCACAAGGTAGCGTACTTGGTCCAGTGCTTTACCTGTTATATACAGCAGATATTCCTGAAACAGAAAACACAATAATTGCGACATTTGCTGATGATACAGCCATTTTAGCTTCAGACCCTGATCCTAGAAGAGCATCGGATAACCTGCAAGACCATCTCATCACACTCGAAGAATGGTTTAAGAAGTGGAGAATAAAAGTAAATGAGAACAAGTCAGCTCACATTACATTTACTCTCAGGAAAGGAACGTGCGCGCCAGTAGAAATCAACAGAAAAACAATACCGCAAACCGATTGCGTAAAATATCTAGGTCTTCACTTGGATAGACGTCTCACCTGGAAAAAGCATATACAAGCCAAGAAACAACAGCTCCAACTGCAAACAAGGAAACTCTACTGGCTTATTGGCTACAGATCCAAGTTGTCCCTGGAAAATAAATTGCTAATTTATAAAACCATCCTAGTTCCTGTATGGACATATGGAATCCAAATCTGGGGCACAGCCAGCAGAACAAACATATCAATTCTTCAAAGATTCCAGTCAAAAATTTTAAGAGTCATCTCATCAGCACCTTGGTACATGTCTAATGCAGCACTCCATCGAGACCTCAGTATTCAAACAATTCAAGAGAAGATACAAGAAATTAGCCTAAACTACAATAAACGCCTGGAAACCCATCCAAACCATCTAGCCCTAAACCTTTTGGACAATAGCCAAGAAATATCTCGCCTCAATAGAACCTCCCCTTTGCAACTTCCTTACCGCTTTAGTATTTGACATTGACATACACAACACAAAAATTATTCTCCGTTTTGTGTTATTATTCTAATATTTTCTTTTCTCTTTTCTGTTATAGTCCTTATGTATTGATCCTGGAAAGCACCAATGGGGGACTTTTCTGTAAATTATTGTTTCTTTGATCATTGTATTTTATTGTGAATTATCATATTTACTTATTATTTCGAAATGAAATAGATTGTAAATTTTCATTGTGTAAATAAAAAATTGTGAAGCAGGTTTACTCTCTTTGTTCGGTTTTCGCTTTTGTGGTTTACGTTGCAGCTTTTGGCAGCGTCTGGTTGTTTGTTGGCCTCCGAAATTGTTGTGGTGTGCCATGTTTGTACTGTGCATTTCTAATTGATATTGCAGTTTAATGTTGCAGTTTTTCGCTCCTGTCGTAAGACGGTATTTGGTCGCATTCGGCAGTTCTGAGCTTCGTTGGAAGGCGTCAGCTCGGCCCCTACGGTATTTTTGGCCGTGGTCACTTGAATAGCTGCGTCAAATCTGGTCCCGAAGCCGGCAAACGAGTCGGCTGGGCAACGGCACACCGCCGGCACGCACTGGCTCGATTACATGCGGGCGTTGTAAGGCCGTATGTAGTTCAGCAGTCGTGCAGCGGTGACCTGTTGAACGAAGCAAGGACGGGCAGTGTTCGGCCGTTCTGCTTCATTCCAGAGTATTCCTGTTTCGTTGATAAACTTGGTAAAAAGGTATAAGTTTTCGTAAAAGATCCATTTCCATGCAACTTTGTATTAACGCACTCATACTAAGTTTGGTTTTAACCCTTGAATGGCTCGTTTGTAATAGTTCTGTATATCACCTCTTTTTGTATTGAAAGATAGCCGAGGTCGGCTTCTTTGTCATTTTTGTCTTTTTGTGTATTCGACTTCCTTGTCCAAAAGTGGACATTGTTGAGGTTGTTCAGAATACAGTAATTCAGTATAAAGTTCAGGCCTACTTTTGGAGACGCCTTTTGTTTGTGTGCCTGTCTTTTTCACAGCATTTTTGTAAAGATACGGCATTTCTCCGTCTGTCACTTTTGTATTGGTATTAGAAATTCCGTATTGTTTTTCTTGCAGCAACCTCTGTTTCTGTACAGCAAGAAAAATTCACTTTGTATTCTCTCATAGTTTTGTAATAAATGTAACACTTGTAAGTTATTTGGATTGTTATATCTCCACTCTCCGAGATCCTTTAGAATTTATGTTCCTGTTTCTTTCCGAATCTGGAGCGTCCTTTCGAAAGGTTTCGAATGTGACGACAATCTTCTCGATTCCGATAGCTTAGGGGTTCTCTGTGTTAGCCACAAAAATAATTCATTAGGTAAACGCATGGTCACCTCGCCTTATCTTGTTTTAAGGCAAGGTTTTATTCAAAAGTTTAATTTGTGCTGTTTTAAACAGCTGGCGACCGTACTCTTCGAACTCTAATTGTTAATTCTCCTAATTTACGAATCTCGCCAAGTTCCATATTTAACAGCTTATCTGAAGAGATTCTGAAGAACGTGCAAGAATGTGTAAGGCGATGGAATCGGAGAATCAGGTGGGGGAAGCAAGAAATGCGTGGGCACGGCGGGAGATTGATTTTTTTCGTGTTTCCGGCCGCATCAACTGCTTTGGTCATTAGTCCCGTTAGTGTAGTGCATGATTTTTCTCGGGAGATGGCGATCTTTCCCTGCTGGATGGCGAGATACGGCGCCGACCTACCGTCGGCTAGCGGGGTTTCCCCCCCCCCCCAACCAGGACTCTCCCACCAGCGGGTCACCGCCACAGCAGGGACAAGCTCTAAGATCCCGACCGGTCTCCCGGAATATGTGGTAGTGTAGTGCATGTTAGTGTAAGTGTGTGTGTAAAGGGAGAGGATAGGAAGAGGAAGGACAGATCGCGCACGGTCCGTGGCCCGTTTCGTAGGGTACTGCTCCGGCATTCGCCTGGTGTTTATCGGAGAAACCACGGAAAACTACCGATCAGAGCAGCCGGCCACTAGAATTCTACTCCAGACAGCGACCGAATTCGACCTAGCTGTTAGCTAGTGTCGAAAATCCTGCCGCTGTCAGGACTCGAACCTAGGACCTCCCAGACAGAGGCGCTGCAGTGACATTAGTTGATGCACTGAGCTACCGCTCCCGGTACGGCGGGAGAGAGAACGGAAGTTGGAAGAAGGGAGAGAAGGAGAGACAGAGGCAAGGAATGAGAAGGGGAAGTTGCGTGTGCTGTATTGAACATGAAACGATATGAGGCCATTCATTCATAGCCGCACTCCTCATCAGTGTTACCTGTCCCCTCCTCCTCCTCTTTATATCCCACCCTTCCCGTCCCCATTTCCCCTTCCACCACTCAAGATCGAATCATCTAAATTACGGGGTGCATTTTCGTCCGCCTATAAGGGTGCTTTAACAGTTGCATTGCAAACGAATGTCAGGCTGGTTTCTTTCAGATGCAATGCGATGTGGTGGGGTGGTCTCTGTACATTTTGGATCAGTAATTGATATTAACTATCGGATATAAAAAATATTGATATTAATTATCAAGTACTGATCTGGAATGCACACAGATTGCGTAAGCGCGTCGTCTCAATGCTTCTGAAAGAGACAAGCCTGAAATTTTCAGATGAGTATCTACTTGTATTCCAATACATTACCGTTTAAAAGGAAATGACAACCATGAAATGTGCGGTATGCTAACACATAATGTCATTTGTACACTTCACTTTGTTCATAATAATAATAAAGCATACGACTCAATGCAGTGGAAACGTGGATCTCTGCATGTTCAGTAGTTTACAAACGCATATTCACATATCACGAATACCGTTTTCTGTTATTATATCACGTGCATTCTTGCTAGAGATGTCACGTCCGTTATATTGCTTGCCGTATAATTGTGCATTCCTACGTCGAAAATTAATATCAAACGTTATAAATAGGCACAATCTGCATCTATCATCGGTCTCCCTCAATTTAACATTAATTAACGGACGTTTAGTGCAATAAAAAATTGAGAGCATTCTGCTCAAGAATGTCTTCAGATTCTCGGGGAATGATTGCAATTTGTCATCAACAACTTCTCGCCATTTAAATGATAAGAGCTCAAAGATCAGGCATTTAACCTCGATACTAATACGTTAAATTTCAATGGTCTTTGCATCACATTATCCTCTCTGAAAAGAATTCTGGCCTCGAGGTTGCATTTAACATGCATCTTTCCGTGTGCCTAAGAAGTGAAGGAAGAAGAGGCGTTTTCGAATAGAAGGTTTAAGATTCCTGTCTTCCCCTCGAGGAATGTTAAGACGGGTAAGTGAAAAGAATGTTAAATTGTATGCTCCCCTAGGTACTTAAGGTCGAGCCTGTCTCCTGGATCCGGAATGTTCTGTTTCCTCCCTTCTTGAGTGGTGTACGCTAAGACGCTGGACAGTGAGATGTGAACCTAAGTAAATGGTCACAAATCCATTTCACGGGTTACGGTGTTCAGTAGGAAGAGATGAAAATAAAGATCTATTCTCATTTGTCAAATCCCCATTAAATTGATTTAGTTTGTTTTCTTCAATTTGGCAAAACACTTTAATTTTGGTCAGGTGAGAGAGAACATCGAAGAACTCACATAAATATGATTAAAGCTAATCTGCAGTCAGATAGAGAAACAGAAAATTAGAATTACAGTAAAAGTGAGGCAGAGTTGAACATTTTTAGATATATTAAATGATTTAATGGATAATTATTCCATTCTTTCATATTTAATTACTTTACTGAAGTTGGAATGAATAAATAATGAAAGAAAAGATAGCTATATGGTTTACAAAATGGAATGTATTACTAGGAAATCTTTAAAAATAACACAACAGACGGTAGAACATTTTACTGTCGCATCGCAAAATGACACTTTTATATCAGACGTAGATAACGCAACTGAATTCGTCAAGGCCAGAATAAGGTGGTATTTAAAGCAGACATTTCGGTGTGTAAGAAAATGTTACCAAATTTGGTAATTTAGTATCTAAAACCAAATAAGGGTCACTATATGTAAAGTACTTCGTTTTTGCATAAGTTATGTATTAATGTTTTCCTATTAATTTACTGTGATATATTTTCCTAAAACAATTATTTTTAACTTCATGATTTATCACAGCTTTCAAGTAGTTCTTAAAAAGGTTCAAATGTCCTCCAGTTACCTAGCAAATTACCTGAGGACCTAGTTTGAAGTCCCGTCAGCGGTGGGTTTTTGAGAGTTGCCAGAGAGGTGGAACTGACTTGTCACTATCTCATTTATTCTCCCTGAGATCGGCTGCTGCTATTCCGTACCTTTCTCCAATTAATTCTAGGAGTGTGCTGTTGCAGGAACTTCACCGGTTCAAGCACCTAAACTTACTTTCTCAAACTTCTCATTGCTATATTTAGATTTAGGCACTACCATCCTTGATCTGGAAATGCCCTAGCAGATCTACGAGACCTGACAGGTCAAATTCAGAACTGAAAATTACTGAGGCTACAACACGTACTTTCTCGAATTATTTCTAACTTTTGCAATGATCGAAAATTGAAAGTTCATCGAAAATGAGACCTGCAATTTTATTTTAAGGGTTCCGCGTACTGTACGTGCGAAAACTTTGAAGAATAATTTGTAGCAAATTTTGAGAATATCTATTTTTAAAAATTGCATTAACTTTAAACATAAATTCCGCGAAAATTACTAGTTTTTTTAAAAAAATATATATCACCTTTTTTATACCTGATTTTTTGAAACAGCTTTTGTTGGAATATATTTAAAAATTGCCTATACTTCGCACACAATATTCCGAAAACTTATTATACTTTCGAAAAATTGCACCTGACATTACAGATGAACAAACGGATATGTAGATAGATGGACACACGTTTAACCGTCTATCGATATTTCAGTACTAACTACATAAAGAACAAGATTTATCCACTTTTTCGTTTTCAGGATGCACCAATAATTGTTTTCCTGTAGAAAAATTGCATTTTTCAGGCGCCTGATTACTAAATTTTCTCTTCTTACTAAGTACTGCGAGAAAGCAAAAAGTATTTAACTTTCCTCTCAAATGCACTGAAAGGGGAAATACTCCCTAACCTCCACCAAAAATCACAGGATGTACGAATTCCGCCAACTTCTTCCCAATCTCATTAAAAAAAGGATTTACCTAAAATAGGGGATTTTTTTACAATGACACTCACCGCCAGGCTCGTAACTTGCTTGGCAGAGTAATTTCGTACCAGCAAAGTGTGCATTTTTGTGAGCTGAAACCATCAACCAAGGATATTGAGAGGATAATTCTTGAAACAAGCGTTAGCGATTGATTGTTAGTGATTCCGGGCGCGTCAACTGCTGAGGTCATTAGTCCCGTAAGTCTAGTGTATGTTTTCCTCGGAAGGGGCGGTGATCATCCCGCACTGGATGGCGAGATCCGGCGCCGACTGACAATCGGCTTGAGGGGTTTTCCCAATCCAAGTATCTCCCACCAACGGGTCACCGCCCCAGCCGGGCCAGACTCTAAGGTCTCGACCATGTGGTAGTGTAGTGCATGTTAGTGTGAGTGCGTGGTATTAAGGAGTGAGAATAGGACAAGGAAGAGGAAGGAAAGATCGCGTACGGTCCGTGACCCGTTTGTTAGGGTACTGCTCCTGTATTCACCTAGTTTGATCGGAGAAACCACGGAAAACTACCGATCAGAGCAGCCAGCCGCTAGAATTCTCCTGCAGACAGCGACTGAATCCGACCTAGCTTTAGATAGCGATAATTTGGGCATTTATGTCCACGTAGGCAAGTGCACTACCCACTGCCCGCCCGTCTCCTCGACCTCGCGTCTTGGCGCGGAAAAAGACTCGTTACGGGCGAAGAGGGGGCCCGAGTCGCGGTCGCGGAAGCCGGGAAAGGGGAAGCCGCGACGACTCCGCAATGACCAACAAAGGCCGTGATTTGCAAGTGGGCGCGGAGGTCCGACCAAGATTGCTCCGCGGTGGGCAGAGGCCACCGCGACCCTCCTAAGAAGGGGAGTTCCAACGCTCAAACCCCCTTTTCCCTGCGTCTTCGAAGAAAGTTCCTCCGGTAGGGGATGCTAACGAACATCATCGGTGAGGGGAGAGCGCAGATGCTTGCTTGAGGAAGGGGATGGCGAGGCTTGCCGAAATTAACACAAAATTCCTCTGCTTTCATTGGAATGCGAGTGGAACCGTCTTCCTAAATTTCGAAGGATTTTTGGTGCGTAATCTCAGAGAAAAATCGATGCGTGGTTTAAAGTTTGTTTGGTATTGGTGAAACATATTCTCGAACATTCTAGTATCTATATCATAGATAATATTTAATGTCATTGATTGTTTTCAAAATTTGCGTGAAATTAACACAAAATTCCTTGGAATGGGAGTGAAATGGACGTCTTAAATTTCAGAGTATTTTTGTTTCGTTGTCTCAAAAATAAATCAATGCCCATTTTAGAGATAATTTTGTTTAAATGAAAGCGTTACACAATTTTCTGGGACCTAGAATCTAGATCATAGATAATGTTTATGTAATTTTTTCGAACTTGTACAAAACAATTTCCAAGGGGTGGGGCTAACAAACGTCAGATCACGGGGGTTCGCAGAGAAAAGAAACTGCGAATCTGGCCGATATTGACTCAAAATTCCTCTGAATCGTTGGAATGTGAGTGGAACGGTCGTCTTAAATTGTAGGAAGTTTTGGTCTCTAGTCTCTGTGAAATATCAATGCATGTTTTGAAGATAGAGTTAATTTGTAGTAAAACTCATTGGACAACTCAAATAATATTTAGATCTATTCATTATAATATATGTAGGTGGTTTCTAAATTTTACTATTTTCGTTCTATTTGGGAAAAAAGTCTGAATGTGTTTTAAAAAGTGAGTTTTGTTTTTACGATGTTCATCACGCCACATAGAAGGTCGACATGGCTATTTTCATAGAAATGTAAATACGTCTTTCTTTGTTCTCCTTAGATAAATTCAACAGAAAGTGATCCTAATAATCAGCTGCGAAAATGAATGCGTAGGGATGATTGGATTTAAATGGGGACTGATTTTACAGAAATTAATGCACACTCCTCGGAATTTATTGGAAAGAAAGAGGAACGGCCGTCATATTTTTGGGTGAATTTTTGTCATTTGGCGTGTTTGAGTAAGAAGTTCAGTTTTTGTCTCACTCGTTTGACAATAAAGATAATTTGAAAATATTCAGGTTTGCTCATTTCAATGGTAGTAGAACAATCGTTCTCAATTTTTGACTTTTTATAGAGAAAAAAAATCCGTTTTCAAGAAACTCATATCCTTAGGTAGTAAATATGTAAATATAGTAGGAATGTAAGTAGCTCGACTGTCAATAATTTTTGGTGCCTTGTTGGAGAAAATAATTAAATGAAGAATAATGTGCATTCTCGCGAAGTCTGAAACGCAACATAGGAAACTGAATATTTTCTGTTTTATAATAGTTTCAGCTCAAGGGACATATTCTTCCAATTCTTCCAAACATCATTGACAGACATGAATCGTCAGGAAGAGGAATAGTTTGGCCTCCCAAAACTTTTCACTCTCCATAATATTGTTTCCCGATGAGCAAAAATATTACAACAAATGACAGACGATTATTGAACATCTTGATGATAATGATATTGAAAACGCATTCCCGTTGTACTGGAAGAAGTTTGTGAGGAAAGATCACTCACTGAACAGTGTACTCAATAACTGCACAATGCGTATCGGAACGGCACATTTCGAACAGAAAGCGTATTACTTGTATTAGGACAGAGTTTCAGACTCCTTAAATTGAAAAAAGAAGATTGCATTTGAAATAACTAATGGAAGTTTTTTTTGGTGTATAATAATAATATTTCAGAAAGATTGATTGATTGTGATTCCATCTACTACTACCGGGCGCGTTTACTACGGAGGTCATTAGTCCTGTAAGTGTAGTGCTTGTTTTTTCAGTGTGTGAGGAAAGAGAAGGAAGAGTAATAAAAGATCGCGCACGATCCGTGGGCCGTTTGTTAGGTACTGCTCCGGCATTCGCTTAATATTGATCGGAGAAACCGCGGAAAACTACCGATCAGACCAGCCGACCGCTAGAATTCTCCTCCAGACAGCGACTGAATTCACGTAACTGAACAGCTTGTGTCAAATATCGGGATTCGAATCTAGAACCTTCTGGTCAGAGGCACTGCAGTACAATCAGTTGATGCACTGAGCCACATCTCCTAGTATGATGATTGTAACTAGCAATATTTTTCTAGCTGGTATGACTTCAATACAATACATTCTATCTTGATTTTATAACACTTGTCGAATTCTAGATGTTCGATGACAGCAAAATTTGCTATGCTATATTTAATTAAAACTATATTTAATTTAGTTTAATAATGAGTGTCATGAAAATTTTAATGAGCACATGGTGATTTTAACAATTCATTATTTAGGACATTGCACGAAGTACCCATTTTCAAAATCATGAGCGCCGCCTGCACAATACTTTTTTACCGGCAAAATATATTTCAGGAAATTATTGATAATCCTGTTTGACAAGCTTATGAATACTAAAAGATAACTAATCAAGAATTTTTGATTCTCATGACAAAAATAAACTAATGTTAGAGAAAAGCACAGCCTTTCTCGTGTTAAGTTTCTGTTAGGTAATCACATCTAGTTGTAGTGATGGCTAATGGAGGGCGCCGCAACTACCCCCACGCTCCGCTATGCCCGCAGCGGTGGTGTATGTGAAGGTCAGTTGGTGGTAATACGATGTAGTATACTGGGAGTTTTTAACGAGGCATCTCAAGGTCACGCGCGAAAGAGGGAGAGTGAAGGCAAACTCCAATAGTGAGCCGTAAAAGTCGGAGCTGTAGTGACGTTCGCAGCACCCCAGTGGAGCCTGTCTTCTCTCTCCCACTTTCGTGCGTGACCTATTGCTATCTTTATATGTACTATTTTTATTAAAATAAAGTTTTTGAGTATAAATGTGTCAGTTACACTGACACTTTCCTTATCACCAGCCTGCGATATTTTTTCGGTTTTGCCACGCCCTCTTTGCAGTTGCCATGTACTGGCGCCTAAAATATATTTCTGTAAATCGTAGAATATGCTACATTTTAGAGAAAGGTATACACAACATGCAAAAACATGAACATTTCTCTTTTATTAATGAATCCAAAATGAGTTTTTCTGTTGAAAAAATGGCACTTTTTGCCGCAGCATTACATTACTACATATTTCATACATTACTTCATATACACGTAAGTGTACGCGAAATCTCATTACCGTGGAACTACGAAATATTTGTTATATTATATTAAAAGTAAAAGTTCTAAATAAGTCATTGTTAATTGTACTACTCGTTTCAGGTGATGTTGATTTCTACAATTTCTTCCTTGCAAATTGCTTAATGGATTTCTTTCAAGATATTTCTGTAATATAATACATTCTATACACGATATTTCAATCCAGTTTCTTTTATCTTGAAACATTCACCCAGGGTTGTGTAAAAATAAGTATAAACTGCCATTTCCTCGTACGTGCATGCAGAAAGTCAGACACAATGTGGTTTTGCAACTCCATCTAAGGCTTCACAGAGACATATTCCATTCCTTTATTTGATATTCAAATTGAACTACGTCTATCAACTGTGTAGCGCCTACCGCAATAGACTCGTAAATCAAAGGAAACTCCCGTCCGCTTTTCGCAATCGAAATACCCACCGGAACCCGATGACAAATGTTTAATTCTTTTACGCAGCGCACAAAGGCGCGCTCTTGCGACAAGGCCTCGCACTACCGCACCTTCTATCCACAATGCCGCTCATCTCGTTTGCATACGCGCCACGACATCACAATGGAAACAACCACTATCGATCAAACAAAGTAATCCAATTGCGTTGAGTACTTGCAAATGTACTTCCCCTTCTGCAACTTATCGCCTCAAACAAACCGCCGACATGCATAACAACTAGAGTTACTCCCGACCCGACCACGCCCCTCCTGCAGTCTCCCCGCAGTCGCGGCTTCGGCTGCATCGATGGAGTGCCTCGTGCCATTGTTCATCACTGGATGCGCTCTGCAAACGGGATATGATTCTGCATCAAAGACTATGCGTTTAGAAACACAAAACGCCGCTGGAACTAATAAGCCTTTATGGCCACGCACGGTTAATGACGCATCGCGCGAATTCTTTGGCAGTGAATGTCTCGGCGCATCTCCCAAGCAGCGTAAATAGCGCAAGCTAAGTAGAGCGCCTTTCTCTATTCTTTTCTGAGCACGCGCGCGCGGGAGGGTTGAAGGACAAAGACGGTTTACTCGACGTAATGTTATAACGGCGGATCGGTCTCGCAGCGTAACACATAATCGAATTCATTAGAAGAATAAAGTTCGGGAGGAGGGCCCGGCCCTTATCTCCGTGCGATTAAACGCCTATTGTCTTTCTTGTTCAATTTGCTGAGTCAACATTTGCCCTGAGACGGCGGCGGCGGCGGCGGCGGCGGGGGCGGGCGCGGGGGCGACGGAGACGGCTGGGGTGGCGGTGGAGCCCGTCGTGCATGTCTTAATCCCGGCAGCGGCCCCTCTGCTGCCCCCACGCCACAGTGGGCGGTGTTTCACCTCGACGAGAAAAAAGGATGCTTTCGTTAGATTAGTTATGGATCATCCCCAAAACTAAGAGCTTATTTCGTAAGTTGTGAATCTCCACAAAACTCGATTTTTAGGAAGCGAAAGTTTTCATATTCAGCCTTGAAGTTCAAGATAGGATTCAACTGTTGGGGGATACCGTCTAATATAGGAAAAGCTCTGTTTTTTAATAGAGTAATTCCAAGAATTACGAAAACGTATCTTAAGAGTATTTTGATAAGTAAAACTAGAAAATAAATGGTTAGGGGGAACGTCACTTTCAAATAAGCTCTTCAAATACGTACGCAAATATCAGTTTTTATCCTCCCCCCACCACCACCTCCAGCCTTGAGAATTCTTTTAATTCATACACACAAATATTGCAATCTTCAGATAAATTAAAGTATTTTTATTAATAATTAGTGAAATTGTACACTCAAGTAACACGTTTTCTGCATTAAAAACTATTATTTATGTTATGTTTTTTCTCGTAGTAAAGTCAGACTGAATTTTTTAGCTCAATAATTTGAAAAGAAATTTTGCAATAGAATTCTATTTAATGCTTGTCTTTTAATCACATTTACTGAATAACTAATTTTCATCCAGGTATGTTCGCTATTTTTCTCAGATTTCTAAATATAATTTATTGAAAATGCTATTTATTGAAATTGCTATTTATTGAAGTTTTATGGATCATATTTCATGTAAAGAATTTTCAAAATCATTAAAAAATTCCACTCTTGCACTAAGATAATCTTAAAGAGGTAGTGAAAACAGCCTAAAATTGGAGAATTGAAGACAGAGTAAACAAAACTCTACTGTAGAAAAATGACCTAAGCGTAAAAAGCAACAAGAAATAAATAAACGAACAGACACCAATTCCCCATATTCAGATGGAATATTTGCATGGTTTTCTGGCGCTGTGATCGAAACTGGTGTTTCGTCGCATTCTCTTGTTGAACGATTCCTACAGGTTTGAGTATTCATAACTTAAATGTACATTGAAAACGCTTCTTTTCATCGTAGATTAATTAATAAGATTTTAATAGAATACCAATTTTGGAACGTCACATGAATTTTATAAAATATATACTTTGAAACGATTTGGTCCTTCCTTTCAGAACAGCATTTCCGGCCACTGCTTGCTTCCGCTTCCGCGAGAGCCAGCGCCAGCGCCTCCGCGTATGGCTCGGCGCGCCGCCGCGCCGCGCGTAGCGATTCTCATTCAAATGATTCGCAGAGGCGTCGCCAGGGGCGCTGGAAGCGGCGCGCTCTCAATCGCGATCGCGATCGCGATGCTATCGAGGGTGCGCGTTAAGGAGAGCGCCGCGTGGGGCGACGCCCTCGTCCAAGTCCCCGCCTGGCCCCACGCCCGCCCCCGCGCCCGCGCCCGCCCCCGCGCCTGCCCCCGCCCCCGCCCCCGCACCCGCGCCCGCGACCGTCCCCGGGCCCGCGCCCGCGCCCGCGCCCGCACCCGCGCCCGCGCCCATCCCCGTCCCCGTCCCCGTCCCCGTCCCCGTCCCCGTCCCCACCCCCGCGCCCGCCCCCGCCCCCGCCCCGCGCCTGCGCCGTCCCCGCGCCCGCCCCCGCCCCGCCATCGCCCCCCGCCCTCCCCGCGCCGTCCCCGCGCCCACCGCCGCGCCCGCCACCACCTCCGCGCCCACCCCCCGCCCCCGGTCCCGTCCCCCGCCCGCCTCCGCGGTCGCCCCGCGCCCGCCTCCGTCCCCGACCCGCGCCCGTCCACGCGCCCGCCCCCGCGCTCACCCCCGCGGCCGCTCCCGTGCCCGCCCCAGCGCCCACCCCCGCGTTTGCCCCCGCGCCCGCCCCCGCGCCCGCCCCCGCGCCCGCCCCCGCGCGCGCCCCCGCGCCCGCCCCCGCGCCCGCCCCCGCGCCCGCCCCTGCCCCCGCGCCCGCCCCCGCGCCCGCGCCCGTCCCCGCGTCCGTCCCCGCCCCCGCCCCCGCCATCGCCACCCCGTCCCCGCTCCCGCCCCGCGCTCGTGCCCCGCGCCCGCCGCCGCGCCCGCCACCACCTCCGCGCCCACCCCGCCTCCGGTCCCGTCCCCCGCCCGCCTCCGCGGTCGCCCCGCGCCCGCCTCCGTCCCCGTCCCGCGCCCGTCCACGCGCCCGCCCCCGCGCCCGCCCTCGCGCCACCCCGCGCCCGCCCACGCGCCACCCCCGCGCCCGCCTACGCGCCCACCCCCGCGCTTGCCCCCGCGCCCGCCACGCCGCTGCCGCTGACGATCTCCCAAGACGATCTTCCCAGTCTCCCCCCCCCGCCGTTAATATCCCTTCCTTCACCGCCACTGGCTTAGGTTGCTTAAAACATCAGTTGATGTCACTGCAGTGTTGTGACCGGGAAGTCCGACAGTTCGATTCCTGACAGTCACAGGATTTTCGATATTAGCTAGGTTTCAGTTCAGCCGCTGTCGGGAGGAGAATTCTAGCGGCCGGCTGCTTTGATCCGTAGTTTTCCGAGGTTTCTCCTATCAACACTCGTCGAATGCCGGAGCAGTGCCCTAACAAACAGGCCAAGAACCGCGCGCGATCTTCCCTTCCTCTTCCTTATCCTATCCTGTCCCCTTTCTTACACACCCTTACATTCACTTCACTACCACATATGCCGGAAGACCTGACGGGAGCTTAGAGTTTGTCCCAGTTGGGGCAGTGCCTTGCTGGTGGTAGATACCAGTTTGGGAAGAAAACCCACAAGCCGACGTGTAGAACGGCGCAAAATCTCGCCATCCAGCAGGGAAAAATTACCGTCGTCTCCCGTGATAAACATACACTACACTTACGGGACGAATGACCTTATCAGTTGACGCGCCCGGTATCACAGATCAATCAATAAATCCTTTTCCTCTGACCCGACTTCTGCACCCGTCCCCGCTCACCATTACCCCTGCAGTTTGGACATTCCTTGCGTTGCTTCTCCCCGCGGTGTAATTTCTGCTGCTGTTTTCTGCTGACTCCTTCCCAACGAGACACGAAGCCTCTTCCAGCGTCTCTTCCTCAACGTCCCCATTTTGATAAGGCCGTCAGTTCCACTTCTGTTACGGTTTCGACGTGATCCCACTTTCCGAATACTTCTCCAGCTTCATTTCTCGTTCTCGAGCTTTCATCTGCATCCACTCGGATCCACGCGCCAGCTCTTTGTGACTCCGCACCGTTTGGCTTCCTATCGCCTTCTCGCTCTTACACTCATTCCCATCCTGTCTCTGGTCAAATTCACTCACATCCTCACCCACCTACATACCTCTGTGTCTAAATCTAACTCTGCTTCCACTGGGCTTTATTTCTCATTTCATCTTTGCCACTGTTCATGATGGGTGTACCGTGACCTATACATCTCCTATCCCATTCTAGGCCTACCTCAGTCACCGCCGCCACTTCGTCGACCTCAGTACCTCCGTCTTCTAACGCTACATCTGCTTCTGACCCCTTCCACTCTCTTCACACCCCTTCCCTTCTTCGAACTATCTGCAGTTCTTTCACATCTCTCGACTCTGTTTCAGCCGTTACTACGTTTCTTGATTCTGGGTACCTGAAACTGAACTCTGGCGTTACAAATTCGATGTATTCTCTAATATGATTCGGTCTTCATTCCTTTTTAGTCGGCTTGTAATGTTCATCAGCGTCCCACTGCTTCCTCCGTTTTGAGATTCGCCCTTCCCAGTCTCCACCATCGACCAATTTTAATCCCCTATTTTCCATCCTCACATTTGATCCAAGAAGCTCGTCCATCTGTTCGTTCACGCCCGTGAACACCATCAATTGCGCCCCTTTACTCTGATTCCTCGCATGGTCCTCCACTAAAGATTCCACTCCTCCCTCTCTCTCTCTTTCTCTTCCACTCCAACTTCCAATTCTTCAGTCTTTTTGCTGCCGGGGGAGGGGGGCAAGTTCCAAGTAAGGAAAATCGGAGGTGGTGGTGGGGGACCTCAAATTTTTCTACACGTCTACTTGGAACTGTATTACAGCACAATGGGTCTTCCGTTTTTACCTTCACTGCTATTCACAACCTTTCAACTTTTTTCTCCCCTTCATCCTCCATCACGAACACGCTTTCTATTACTGACCTCTTCCCTCCCTTGCACCCTTATTTCCGTTGCACGCTCTGAAACATCGCTTCGTTTATCAACTCATTCCAGCTTACCATTTTAACATAACTTTTCACATCACTGTATAGTTTTTACATCTCTTCTCCCAGCTCTTGCTTCCGTTCCAAATCCTACTCTTTCAATCATACTTCCCTCTCCCACATAGTTGTACAAGGTATTTCTATTCTTCTATCGTCTTTGAATTCTATTCTATTTCCGTCTGGATCCCCGTCTCAACCTGTACCATCGACCACGCCTTCTGACCTTCCCCTTTTGTCTCATCCCGTCACCATTCCCGCCTCAACCTCCGAGATTCTGATTCGCCTCCACCCTCTCACACTCATTCCCGACTCCATCAGCCGTGCGTGTTTCCGCCCGGAGTTTGGCGCCGCCTCCGGTAGATGGCACCGGCGCCGCTCGTAATGAGACGCGATCCGGTCATTGTGTTAATCGGTTAATTACGCTCTATCGGCAACGCGAGCGCGCGTTCGTCGCTGAGGGCAGAAGGTTGCAGGGGAGGGGGAGGAAAGCGGAGAAGATTGTCTCGGGGGTTAAAGGGATGCGTCTGTGAGCGAAGTAGCTACGTGGAGTTTCGAGGTGGATGGAAAATAGAGTTGGTGGATATTGGATCGAATTTCTAGTCGACTCCAAATCAGTGAAGTTAATCTTACTTCATGATCAGAAACGTATATATATTTGCTCTTCTAAAACATTTTATTAATTTGCTAGAAATAAAATCCTTTATCCTGAGGACCTATCACGTAAACTAGTGGTGCTGCAGCAACACATATTTTCTCACATTGATTGTAAATTTGCAATTTTCGAAAATTTCAGGGAGTTTAACAAAAATGAGACCCTTATTATTCTTTTAAACACACCTTCTTCTATATGTAGAAAAAAATTAAAGAAAAAATTTGGAGCGGTTTTTAATTTTTAAAAAAATATTTTTTGAATTGTCTATATTTTGGCGCAGAAATACATCAAAACCACTAATGTTTTCGAAAAATTCAACATGTACTTATTTTAAAAAAATAAAATAAATTTTACACATTTATTTTAAGGAACAGATTTCATTAAGGAAAAATATCTTCAATAATATAGCTGTAGGAAGAAACCCACAAAAATTGTACTATTGCAATTTTCAAAACCTCGAGTTAATTCAGATCGATTGGGGAATATTACTTTTGAAGAAATTCAGCTGAACTGTTCGAGCGCTAGCGTTGACCACAGACGGACAGACATTTTGCGGTCAATCGATTTTTCGATATCAAGAACGCACAAAACATGGGGTCGGGATACACCACGTTTTAACGGACTTTTTCTATATTTAACAACAGGATTTATCCACTTTTTCGTTACCAGGTTTCTGTAATAAAGAGTTTTTCTGCAGAAAATTTGCCGTTTCTGGGTGGTATCCACTTTTTTGATAGCAGGACCCGGCAATAAGAATTTTTCTGCCGAAAATTCGCCATTTTTCGGTGTATGATTTCATAACTTTTGGAAATACTTTCGCCAGAGTGAGAAAGTAAAAATTAGGTTTTTGTCAATTTTTAAAGTGTTGCCTTACGTGTTTTATCGGCAACTAAAATGATTTGTTTTCACAATATTTACTTTCTCGCGCTTAAGAATAAACTTTTAAGAAGAGAAAATGTGAAATGCTGCGCAAAAAAACCGGCGAAGTTTCGGCAGAAAACTCTTATTACAGGACCCTAGAAAAGAAATAGTGGAGAAATCCAGTTGCGAAAATTAGAAAAAAAATCCTGTAACACGTCGTGTAACCAGAAACCCTGTTTTGTTGGTCTTTGATACCGAAAAATCGATTGACGGAAACGTCAATTTTCGTTGAATTTTAAGAATATACATTTTTTGAGTAATTTGGCGACAATAATAGTCGACCGTTCCCAATTTACTGCGCTTTCTGAACGAAAAATGAATAGTGGTGGTAAAAACAATAGTTAAATCTTACGTTAGATAGAATTTGTATATTATTTCATATTTCTCTGTTCGTTTTTTCATAGAGCTTTTGTTATAAGTTTTTAAATTAATCTTTTAAGAATGATTTAAAACCTATTTTAAATTGCGTTCTCTAATTGAGTTCAATATGAAAACGAATAGATGATTTCGCTTTGATTAATAAGATTTGAGAATGAAAGTAATGCATTCAAAAACCGAGTAATTTTGATGTACAAAGTTTTATACATAGTTATTATATTTTTCCATCTACTTTCATTTTCTTTATAGCAGGATCAACAATACTAATTGGCAAAATATGAATTGGCGATTATTGTTGCTTGTAACACATTGTTGTAACGCCGCACTGATAGCAGAAGGTGATAATGACTGTTGCCTTTTCTTTTGCATTAATATAAACTAATAGTTTTGTTTACGGCTAAAATATGCATCGTGTAACTTTGGTATTCGCGGAATTTTGCGTGATTTGCGTTAGTTCGCGCACTTTTTGCGCAACTTTGCTTGAGAATTCAGGCGAGAAAGTACATGCTGTTTTAGCACCACTAGTTTCTTCTTGTAAATAATTGAATATTTAAAAAAATCTGTTGAACTTAACATCTATTTGCAATTGTAATATATTAAGGAAATATGAATACACGCAACATCTAGAGAAATTTGAAGTCGTTAAATCTATTGGCTGGAAGAGAAGTATAAATCTTGGCTGGGTTTGTCCTTGTAGGACGCAAAAATAGTATGTAGAAGTACGTTTTATGCAAAAATGCGTGTGGATGTTGGGCCGAACAGAGACAATTCGAAAATAAATTTACTGTGAGAAAGATGCTGACGAGCTTCTTTGTGCTTGTAAAAATACATTTTACGCACATAATAAGATATGAAATAAATACGCCAAGGTCTTATTCGGATTCAAAGATGCAATGCAGTGTACTCTAGCGAAACCTGCAAACTGTAGCCTAAGTCTGGGCACGTTATGTCAAGCTTTGCTTTTGGAAGTTGTGGTGGAGTTGGTGTGTACTTTTTTGTTACCATTCCTATGAAATCAAAAGTGTAAATTGTTTACCGATGCAAATAGGATTACTATTACCGGAGAGCTAAAATTTGTAGTTTTTAAATGTTGCTAACCTCATTTTGTTGGTAATTTTATTAACCATTCAGGTGTTTATGATAAAATGATATGGACGAGATTCAGGAGCTCAAGAAAACGTGTGCAGGTAACACTCATCCCCTTACTTCATACGTTTTTTCTTCTATTTTTTGACAAAAAAATTATCTAAATGTTTGGATCACATGTGCTATTAAATTAACATGGTTATTACACACTTGGCGATCAACAGCAAACGCGCAGAATTGAACCGCCTTTTACTGACGACTTTGGCCGCACGGAGCACCCCGTTTCCACTGCCTCCCCCCTCGGCGCCCCGCCTCGAACGAGCGACCCTCCGCGACGCCGCGTGGAGAGGCGTCGGTTTAATTCCACAGTCTATTTAAGAGCGGCGTGCGTTGCCGCTTTGTTTGCGCAGCACTCGAAGACGCGGCCACGCGTGTCTCCGCCTCCGCGGCGGCGCACGCGGCTGCCGCCGGGGACGGGTGGGCGTGGCCAGCGGGGACGTGAACGCTGGCTAGGGGCTGTGGCGGCGCCAGAGCTGGCGGGGTGAGGGCGACGGCCAGGGCTTAGTTCTAGACTGGGAGACGACGGCATGGAGCGTGGGGAAGAGGACGAGAGTGGGATTGTGTGAATGGGGGAGCGTGGCGTGTTGAGGTGGAGCATGTGGTAGTGGGGTGTATTGGAGCAGGGTCAGTAAAGGCGGAGTGTGGGATGGCGGGACCTTTGGGGGCATGGCTTGTGATAGCAGTGTGTGGGGGCGGGGAGTGTGCGAGCGGGGAGTTTGGGAACGGGGACTGTGGAAGCGGGGAGGGTGGAAGCGGGGAGTGTGGGAGCGGGGAGTGTGGGGGCGGTGCGTGGACGGTGTGTGTGGGCGGGGTTGTATGGGAGGGGGTGACAGGGTGTGGGTGGGGTGGGGAGTGTGAGGACGGGAAGTGCGGGGCTGGAATGGGCGGAGGCGGGATATGTGAGGCGGGGTGTGTGGGGGCGGTGTGTGGGAGGCGGGGTGTGTGGGAGGCGGGGTGTGTGGGGGCGGTGTGTGTGTAAGCGGGTGTGAGGGCGGGGCGTGTGGGGGTTGGGCTTAGGAGGCGGGGCGTTTAGAGGCGAGCTGCGTGGGGGCGAGGTGTGTGGGGGTGGTGAATGAGGACGGGGTGTAGGAGGCGCGGTGTGTGGGGGTAGGGTTTGTGGGGCGCGGCGTTTGGGGACGCAAAATTTGGGGGCGGGCCTTTTAAGAGTTGGACAAGTTGGTGTGGGGCGTGTTGGAGCGGGTCGGATTGGGGTTAAGTGGGGAAAGCGGGGTGGGGCAGAGAGAGGAGGTGGGATTGGTGATTCAGGCTGTGGGTGTTGCTTGGCGGAGGCGGCGATGGTTGTGGTGCCGGAGAGGAACACACGCCTGACAAGCAAATAGCGTATGCGTAACCCATATTAAAAACGCGGAGCAGCTGTCTCACACAACAATGCTTGCTTCGAGAGCATAGTAGGAACACAATTCGACATCGTGTAAAAAGTAGTGGCAGCTCTAGATACGTTATAATTCTTTTAAAATTTCAGTCGAAAATCGATAATGCATATCTACTACACGTTTGAAATTAGATGGAAATTATTAAATAACAGATTTAATTGTTAACCGCCATAGGACGTCCCCTTAAGCAGTAAATATTTTTAAATAAATTGACTTGAAAATAATTAATTTGAAGAAAGACTGTGTAAATGCAATAATGATGTTACACAGGAGGTATTCAGGTAGTATTCAACAATGCCGCCTGAAGGGGAGAACAAAATTCACCACTATGGTGAGTCATATGATGCCAACTGAAAGATAGGACTAAAAACACTGACCCACTGTACTGATTACTGAAGTCGAATATCGTTCCACGCGAAATGTAAAATACTTAATATAAAATGAAATAAATGGTGCATCGAGTGCTATAATAAACTTATATAAAAGCACTAGTCCTGTGTTGAAACTTTGTACAGCATCCATATAGCCGCACTTATTAATAATCACATTGTCCCGATACGTTTTTGTCCTGGGGCTTTTTGCAGGTTCAGAAGATGCCGACTTTGGCTATCAACGCCGGGTAGCCACTATGGCCCTCATGGGGACATACATTAGCCTTTACAAAAGACACACATGCGGGCTTCTCGGTCTGTGGTCAGGAGTCGCTCAAGATCTTCCGCGACAACACACATGCATGAAAAACAAGTGACAAACAACCATACGCACGGCGGAACTCGAACCTCGGACCGAGGCACTGGTCGGCACACGCTCTAACCACCTCGGCCATCCAGGTCGGCGATACGTTAACAAGAATCCGTTCTCATCGAAAACGACGAAAACGCTTGCAAACCTTCTTTCAGGGGGCCGTGCGCGGCGTCCTCAGCGGTCGAAAGGGGGGGGGTGAGAGGCCGAACTCACAATCGCGTTGCCGATTCGAATGCAAAGCTACGGCGGGGGCGGGGAGGGGGCGGGGCCTGTCGCGAGATGAAAGAGAAGGGCCGAAAGCCGCTCGTAATTATTTCCGAATTGCGAAACTCGATCATGCATACAAACACGGGGAGGGGGAGGGGAGGGGAGGGGAAGGAGGAGGGAGGGAAAGGCCGCCATCGGCCGCGAGGGTGCTCGCTGGACCGCAGGGCGACGCGATTATCCGCTGACGTCACTCGCCACTTGACGGGAGGGTTGCTCCGTCGCCAAAGACTGGGCTACACTGTGGGCCGAACGCGCACGGAAGGCCTTCCTGTGCACCGGAAGAGGTGGCGCAGGGCATCAACTGATGTCACTGCAGTGCGGATTGATCGATTGATTGATTTTTTCGTGTTTCCGGGCGCGTCAACAGCTTCGGTCATTAGTCCCGTTCGTGTAGTCCATGTTTCCTTCTCGGGAGATGGCGGTTCCCCCGCTGGATGCCGAGATCCGGCGCCGACCTACCGTCGGCTAGAGGGGTTTTCCCCTAACCAGGACTCTCCCACCAGCGGGGCACCGACCCAGCCGGGACAAGCTCTAAGCGCCCGACCGGTCTCCCGGAATATGTGGTAGTGTAGTGCATGTTAGTGTAAGCGTGTGTGTAAGGGGAGAGGATAGGACAAGGAAGAGGAAGGACAGATCGCGCGCGGTCCGTGGCCCGTTTGGTAGGGTACTGCTCCGGCATTCGCCTGGTGTTGATCGGAGTAACCACGGAAAACTACCGATCAGAGCAGCCGGCCGCTAGAATTCTCCTCGAGACCGCGACTGAATTCGACCTAGCTGAAAAGCTAGTGTCGAAAATCCTTTCGCCGTCAGGACTCGAACCTAGGACCTCCCGGTTAGAGGCGCTGCAGTGACATCAGTTGATGCACCACTGCAGTGCGGAAGGTCCAAGGTCACTCCTAGCAGTCCCGACGGTGAGAGGATTTTAACCGTCGGTTGCTCTGATCGGTAGTTTTCCGTGGTTTCTTCGATCAACACCAGGTGAATGCCGGAGTAGTTCTCAAATAAACGGGCCACTGACCACGCACGAACATTCCTACCTCGTCCTTGTTCTATCCTACCCTCTCCCTTTACACACATTTACACTAACATAAACTACACTATCACACATGCCCGGAGACCGGTCGGGAGATTAGAGCTAGTCTTGGCTGGGGTGGTTCCCGCTGGTGCGAAATACCTGGTTCGGGAAAACCCCGCTAGTCGATGGTAGATCGGCGCCGGATCTCACTATCCAGCGGGGAAGATTATCTGAGGAGCAAACCCATTCACTACACCGGCAGGACTAATGACCTTGGCAGTTGCCTCACCGGGAATCACAAATCAATCAATCGTTCCTGGGATGTCTGAGCACGTACTTGAACTGACACACTTGCGTACTAGGACAAATGAGTCTAAGTGATTAGCAGACACCCATTTATAACACACACAACATAATGAAAATACAGTGGGCCTGGCGTTGGCGAGGCCATAGCGGAGCTAACAAAAGATGGCCGGGAGGGCGTGGACGCGAAGGATAGCGCCCTGGTTGAGGAAGCAATTGACGACAGCCAAAATTTTGTAGAAATGTCCGTAGCCTCCCTGAGTCGAGTGTTTAGTCGGTGGTTTAGGAGAAAAACCGTGAGATGAAAGGCGGGTCGTCGTCATAAGCACTAGCGTCGCCGTAGCCGAAAAGTGAGGAACCAAAAACTCTGCCAAGGGGTCACCGTACATGAATAACTACTGTGTCACTAATATCATTAAAGTTAATGTAAATTAATCTCTTAATATAAGTATGTATCTATTCATTAAAATATATTCATTTATTTTTACATTAAATTTAATTCTTAAATTGACATCAGTGTTGATTTAATATAAAGGAAATCAAGTTTTCCCTATCTCTCATCATTCATATCATTTGTTCATCAAGATCATTCATTCATTCATTCCATTTATGACCATACATTTTTGACTCTTGAATCTTAATTTTCATATGTACATTAAATTGAATGTGCACTAGTGATAATTACTTTAATGTACATTTAATTAAAGTCATGCAGAAAGTGTAACTTCTAATGACTTCTCTCGCTCGCAATGTAATACACTTCACTGCTACTCACCGGCTGCTCCGCTTGCCGGAGTTTATAAAAGCTCGGCTGGCCAACGAGGGTGCAGCCGGGCGATTTGCTTCCTGAGACAGCCAGTAAATGCTGTGCCGTTTGATGGTTGTTGGAAAATGCACGGTTTAATTGTTCGGCCATGCACCGGAACACAATAAAGAAGTGTTCAATATATAAATAAGAGTTAAAGAATTTGGGAGAATTGCCAAATCTGTTAAGGTGAAAGGGGAGCAGGGCGTCTTATCTGCGTTGCTAGGTTTTTCTTCTGGACATGAGTAGAAGTATCCCAGTATGGGAATGCGTATGTCGATGTGTGTGGGGTATGTTTCTTGGAAATCACAAAAAGGAGTTGATTAGTTAATAATTAAAAAATTAACACATCGATCTTCAATTTTAAAAACTAAATATTCGATAAATATGAAAGAAATATATTCTGTTATTGTGTTCCATATGCCAATTCACATAAATGAGGCGTTCCTGTGTTAAGTATTATTTCTTATGAAACATTTAAATGTTCAGGCTATAAAAATGTAAAGCATGCAATATAAATTAAATGTTTTACAGCACATGAATGGGTTTGTGATTTTCAGACACACATTTTAACTTACAAGAATAAACCTAATATTAAAAGAAATATAAATACGCCTTTTTTTGTTCTCAGTTTTTATTTTAAAGATAAGCGGTGTGGAAATCCTCTTTGAATATATATTTACCACATCTAAACATCGTAAACAATACAAAAGCCTTGCTACCTTATAGATGGACGTATATTATTTCTGTAATATAAACAATTGGAATTTTATATTTTTTTTAAATAACCTGCACAAGGGGGAATATTTTTATGAGATGTAGGAATACGGCAAATAATTTACGAGGCGGACGCAGCATGGTAAATAATAATAATAATAATAATAATAATAATAATAATAATAATAATAATAATAATAATAATAATTATTATTATTATTATTATTATTATTATTATTATTATAATTTGTTGCTGCAAGTTAGAATACGCTCGATGGAAAATTCCCAAGTGAAGCAGCCGTTAGGAAAGTTCGAACAAAACTCTACAATAAATCTCACGACAATATTGATTTCAATATTGATATCCATTTTCCCCCATGCCTGCCAGTGATGTCATCTTAGAAATTGCCCCAGAACTCAACCGCATACGCAAAAACATCCGTATTTCATCTTGTTCTCCCCCTTCGCGCGAATCCCTACCTTGCGCTTCCCGCCACACAAGACAATGCACCCACATGAAGATTCCGTACCAGGTAGTGATGGCAAATTTTATCAAAACATCGATACATGGATGTTTCGATACATCGCTAATGGGTTTTCGATGTTGATGAAAACATCGACGAGTAAACATCGATGTTTTAATTATAGGCTAATAAACATGCTATTTTCCTATATATTTTTAATTACAGTACGTAAAAAGGATACATTTTATTTTTTGGTTACCAGCATGCTAGTAATATGTAAAAATTATTATCGAATGTAAAGAATAAAATTAACAATAAATAACATTGTGTTTTGCTATCGATTTCGTGTTTCACTGTCGATTCAAGCAAGGACTCGCATGGCGATAACGTACATTCATAACACGAGCAGCTCTCAAACTTCCTGACATTGCACAGGCGAAATATGCAGCGTGATAAAGAGGATGTCGCAGAAGAACCATATTGCAGTGAATTGCTGCTACTCTACAACGTAAACCAAACAATAAAATGCCCTTTATTTTAAAAAATAAATAAAAAAATAAGAATTAAAACTCATCTATATTTTTGCAACAAAATATCGGAAGCAAAATGTCGATGTGAATATATCGCTGTTTCTAGTGGAAAACATCGATGTTTTTTTTTTTGCCATCCCTAGTTCAAGGTCACTCCGCAACCACGCCTCCTATTGTTGCAATCCCTGCCACTCACCTCGCCAGCACCATTCATTCTCGCGTGAGTCACCAGGGCGACACGCGCTCGGCGCGACAAATCCAAGCGAGTTCCGCGCATTCGCAGCGCCCTTCAGCTCTCTCTACTCACGCAACGGCAGGCAGCAGGCCGCTCGTACCCGCGCCACTCCAGCTACCTTCACCCCCGCCCCCGCTGCAGTTACACACCGCCTCCTCCGCTACTAATACCCGCCGTCAACCGTCTCTCGCTGCTCGTTGCTTCGCTTTCTGCCACATCTCACCAATCCACCATCCCCACCGCGACTTCGCCGCCGCCCCCCCCCCCCCCCCCCCCCCCCCCCCCCCCGCCCCCCCCGCCCCCCCCGCCCCCCCCCCCCTGCCTCGCCGCCCTCGCCGCCCTCACCGCCCTCGCCGCCCTCGCCGCCCTCGCCGCCCTCGCCCCCCCCGCCGCCCCTCCGGCAGCGCCCCCAGCACCACCTCCACTCCTCTCGAAACCGCATGTTCCCGACCGATCCGTCCCTCCCGTGTACCCTGAGCGTGCCGCTCACACCATCCCTGCTGTCCCGCGTGGCCCCCGTGTGGCCTGCCTGCAACCCACGTCTTCGTCGCCTCCGACGTTGTTCCAACAGCCACGCCTGGGCGTCTCCTCGCTCCCACCTCCGCACCGCCCCCGTTCCACACTCTCAACGCCCCCACCCAACCCCCGCACCGCCCTCGTCGCTTCCCCCCTCCGTCCCGTCCGTTCCCAGCAGGGGGCGGCACCGGCTCGATTTTCAGCAGCTGTCGACGCGTTCGCCGGCGGTTTTGCTGTCATATTTCCCCCTTCGTTAGCTTTTAATAAAAACACGGGAGACGATGCCTTGTTGCGTGCAGGAGGAGGTGCAGGAGGGCCGCGGAAGATTTTCTCCGTATGTTCTTTTGGACATAAATATACTTTCATATTTTCTAACTTTTGTCTTGCATATTCAAACTCACATTATGTTTTGTTAAAAGTAATTCCATGTATTCTATCTAAATTTGTATCCTTAATACTTACAGATTTTTTGATTAGCTTTAAAATATATTATTTTTCTTTTGGTTAATAAATGGATTTATATTAGTGCTCGACCGGCGTCAATATTACCTATTTTATGTGAAATTTATTCAACAATTTATTCAAAAATTATTTTCATCTATTACTTTGTAATAAAAGTACTATAATATGTTTACAACATATTCCTACCGGAAGTATTAGTATCTTCTCTTAATTGCCAAAACTACTACATTAATTATTTGCTTCAATGTTTTTTAACTAAATCAATTATTTTTATTTTGAAGAAATGCGTTTGTCAGTGAGTTTTGAAATAACATAAAAACACAATAACTTTTGAATGCAATAAATTGAATGCACCTTCAAATGATGTATATGCCTCTTGTTTAATCATAATCTTTGATCAGTAATTATGTTTTTTTATTTTGTAGAGTTCCTTTTTTTAATACTATTATAATTATAATTATTATTATTGTTATTATTATTATTATTATTATTATTATTATTATTAATATTACTATTATCAAAATTTTCAGAAATTACTAACTTCTCTTCACACCCAGCCTTTGTATTATTGACTTGAAACAAAATTTATCCTAATAACTTAATTCTAAAGATTACACTTTTGTGTAGCAATCCTTTTTAGGATGACCTTAAGGGAGTCACATTTCGTAAAACTTTGTAAGTACGATTCAAGGGATTTTTTGTGAAATCACAGGGGGTTCACCATATGTGGTCGCGAAGTATCAGCATACTTAATTGTTTCTGATGTCTATTTTCGAACTATTTTTTGTTTTCTATTTTCGATAGATTTCTTAAGACGAATAAATTTAGCACAGCAAAATTTTAATGTAAGATTGTGCAGTAGTGTTGAGAAAATTGGCACAATAAAAAAATTCATGGTTATTATCGCCATTTGAATCCTTATGTCCTCCCACTAAGACACCCATTTGGAAGCTACCCCAACAAAACTTGCGTTCCCTATTATCATAACCCTAATAGAAAACCTTCCCTCCGCATATAATATGTACCCAAACAAAACGCAGGCAAACCTAATTATGTAATAAAGTCTTCTAAAAAAAACTAATTTTTGTACACATTACGACACACAGGGAGGACGCGCATTACCTCTTTTAGCGGGCCAGCTGTGCCGTCGGGGCAGTTACAGTGCCAAGACACGGCCAAGGGAAGCGTACCCCAGTGGCAGATCTGGAAACTTCCCCCAGCGCGCGTCTCATTTGAAAGGGCCTTCAGCCGTGATGCAAGAGGGGCGGAACAACCCTTCGCACCGCACACAGAGCGGTGCACGCAGAAACTCTCACGGATAACAAGGCGTGTGTTGGCCTTGAGTAGGAATTTTCACAGTGGTCTAAGTCCATTCGAATATACTCTGACCGTAATATTTTAGAACACATTTATGGTCATTATTTTAAGTGTCCACAGAATTGGATAAATCTATAATGCAAACAAAATAAAATAAAAATATCATATGAAAAGAATTACACTGAAAACTAGCATATTGCGGATTGAACTTGACACATGGCAACATGGAAATAAACATTTTTTTAATTCATTCAAAATTCAAGTAGGATGTGACTTAGTGTTGGGAGCACAGAATTTTGAAAACGTGCACAGAATTAACTTCTCCCTTAGCACGTCATACACAGTTTTAACTGTTTTTGATGTAAAATAAATAAATAAATAAGTAAATAAATAAATAAATAAATAAATAAATAAATAAATAAATAAATAAATAAATAAATAAATAAATAAATAAATAAATAAATAAACAAGTGACGACCCTAGTAGGTGTCAGGTATCAAGAGGTACTATCAAGAGGTACTTGCAATAGGTCTAGTTGTTGACCTATTGCAAGTGAAGACAGACAACAAAAAGAAATGTACAGGAGCGGGAATAGTGAACAGGAAATTACGTCGTTTGCTTCTGCTATAGAGAGAAAAATTTGCGGACATATTGTTATTGACCAGAATAAATTAGTCCGCGAATAAATAATAGTGGCCAGAGTCGCGTGATCGAAGTTGTAAACACCAATAACGGAGGCAATGGAAACTTAAAGTGTATAATTCGCTGATTGAACTTGTTTTAACAATGTACGTAGTGGTGTAGAGATGACAAGTATGACATTTAATGATAGCAATAAACTTAGAATACTTGAGAGAAGTATTATAAGAAAATTTTATGACGCTGTAAGGGATAGCGGAAATGGAAGATAAAAACAACTAGAGAAATAGATGAAATCTTAAAAAATTAAAATATTGTTCGGTGCATAAAATCTTAAAGAATACTTTGGCTTGGCCACACAGAAAGAAAAGACAAACGAACAAATAAAATCATACCTTTTACCGGAATGGAAAGAAAACGGTGCCCCGGCAAACCAAGAAGTAGACGACTCAAAACAAATTAAAATTGGGATTTTCCAGAGAAATGGTCCCAAAATGTCATTATATGTGGATTAATGTTGCAACTGCAAATTCATCAGCAAACCGTAGAAGAGATAAGTCGCAATATTTTTCCGTAGTATTTTAGCGTTACGTTTGTGAATAATGTTAGAATGGACACCACTGTATTTCGAATTGAGTTCCCGAAATGACTATTATTTTTGCACACACATTACTAGGATAGTTTGTATAATTCTGTTAAAATTCAAGAAGTTTTAATACTTTCCAAGATATAACACATATTCAGTTGAAAAAATTCCATTTGAGAAAGAAAAACAACCAATAGAAATATGTACTATTTTGATATTATTTGCAAGGCCATATTACTGTTCCTCGATTAATGAGAAGCAAATAAGTAGTAAGAAAATTAAATTACGCTCCTTTAAACACGTTAAGTTTTTTGCATCGCAACATTATTTCGGAAAAAATGACGACACATTGACTATGAAACCATCAGTTAAAGACAAAGTCAAAGGTCCTGCAAGTGACAAATTAAAATACTCTATACATTTCATGACATAAGGTAAGTGCACTTAACTGTAGATCTCGAATCTTTCACGAATATCTCATTCGAAAAATCCGTTGGACCCCGATGGCGGCGGGACGAAACAGTCTGGCAGTGCGATGACAGAATGAACACAATTTAAAATACAGCGCGACCTCGTGCATGTGTGAGTGTGCTTTCACAAAATTGGCCTTTGTTATATAATATTTGTTTTTAATTTGAAAATACGAGGGACGGGCAATACGCTTGAGGTGGAATGTTAACCTTTTGGAGAAAAAAAAGTCACATTACGCCAGCAACGGACGAGGCTATTGCTCTGAATAAACATTCACCCCTGAGGCGAAGTGCGATGTTCTTGTGTTGCGGAAACGACATCATCGTTTCAGGGAAAGCTAATTATATGAAATACTATAGTCAGCACAAGGGGTTGGTCGACGGAAAGCGTGTAGGGAGAAAGAGAGGGAGTTAATTCCAGAAATTAGCCCCGCGGCCGCGTGGAGTTTTTAGGAGGGGTACCAAGAGCAGGGGTCGCGAACCGCGAATCGGAGAAGGGGCCGGCTCTTGTTTAGGGAGTTATTGAAGTCTGTAATCGTAATTGCCCTTCCCTTAGGGCTGTGCGAGTGGCATTGCGCAACAATAGCTCCGAACGGGCTAAATAACAAACGCCGCTCAACCGTTGGTACTGTGGACCCGGGAGAGGGGGTATTTAGAAAAACGGGGTCGGGTTGTGCGTTCGTTTGCATGTGATATTCTCACATGACTGCTTCCACCACTTTGGATGAAAGTCGCCATCTCGGTTCAAATAGCTGTGTTCTGTTGATTAAGTTCTCTCTTGGTTGAAATAATTTGTGACATCCCAATTATGATCGCGATTTGCTGGGCTCCGATAGGTCCAATGGCTCCGGGAAACCCGCCAGTTGCTTTTTGGGGCAATGAGCTTCATCGGGGCTCATTAAGCGGAAAATATGTTTTCACTCTGCCGACGATTTGCATTCATGTGGTAATGTATTGACAACCGATGACGCTGCTAGTGCTGCTTCTGAAATTTAATCATGACATGTCGTTTTACAGTGTCCGTTGTCGTTTTGCATCATCAGATCATTTCGAAATGAAAGGCAAATGGGAGATTATAATCGAAATGGCTTTGCACTACAGCTTAGATCTAAATACTCATTCACGTGTTTACATCATTCTGACTTCCTGTGACCAATGCATGCTACAATTAAGAAAGTAGTATGTAATTGGGGGCGACAACATTCTGTAAGCATAATACAGAAAGTTGATAAATGTTACTCTCTTTCGTCTTCTTTTTGCCCTTGCATTAGTTCTACTACAAACAAATAAGCCAATTGTCTGGCCACCAGACACAGTTCGTATGACTTAACAATATCTCATTCACCCTAAAATGAAACTAGAGAATTGTTTTAAAAATAATGGCAGAATAATGACATATAGTTTGACAAATCATTACCATTTTATTGTATGAATATTTTTAACACTTTGATATTCGATATTGGTTGCTAATAAAGAAATTCAGTACTATTTTCTTATTCAATTAATACAGATGAATATGTAGAATAAGGAGCTAAGATACGTCAACCACCACGGCAAACAACAAGGAACTGTAAAGGGAGAAAAAACATTCCTCAGAACGATGCAAAATTCAAAGATAAATCAAGCGTTGCTCTTCATGAGACACGGCACCTGATCAAAGGAGGTGCTGCCCCAGTGTCCTTTTTTCGAACTACCAGCAGCGATCAGCGGCATCCACCTGCGGAGCAAGTTCGAGTGGCGGCCGAGTGGCGGCGCGGCAGGTGGTAGACTGGACTTCGTGTCTCACTGGCAGCCGTAGGGGAGTCCTATACTGCCAATGTTAAATTGAATATTTTTATTTCTCTGTTTTTCACAACAAATTCAATGCAAAGGTTTGAAATTTAATACTGGTTAAAGCTTAAACTTATATCTTTTAGATATAGTTTCATATTTATAAAATTCGCATTCATAATAAATATTTCTTCTAACAAATTGAAATTTATTCTAACGTTTTCTTATTCTTCTTCATCTTATTCTTCGGCATTTCCCCTTCAGGAGTTCGCCGTTTTCGACCTCCACAGATCTCGACCCCATCTCCAGGTCTTAACTTCTGTCCTCCATGGCTTCTTTGCTGTATATTTTCCCCATTCCAGAGTTGGCATTCCTCTCTTCCTTCTTCTTGGCTACCAATCCGATATTTTCTTTGGCCATAATCCTTCAGACATCCTCTGGGCATGTCAATACCATTAGAGTGCTTTGTTTTCTAATCGTTTTGTAATTGAACAAATTACCTCCATGTGTTTGTAAACATCCTCCTTTCAGACTCTATCATACCTTTATTAACCTCATTTCAAACGTTTTGAAAAAAAATTGTCTTTGTCTTCCTAAACTTTACAATTTATACACTTACTTCTAATTTATTATTCATTAACTTACATTAATAAATATATTAAAGTATTTTAATTGTCCCTGTAGCACACTAATAATAATTTCACAATTTCTAGAATGGGTTCTGAGAAAGAATAACATTCATAAAATCTATTGGTGGGTTTCCACATAGACAACGGTTACGTAAAATTACAATACTGCAATTTCTGTCCATGTTCACACATTTCAGCCACCAGTTGTAAAACGCTTTTTGCCGCAGCATTACATTACTTTCTCTATACTACCTATATAGTATGCAAGACAGTAAAAATGTATATATTAGGTGTATAATTTTACCGAATAAATCATTCAACTTTATTAAGACACTTTTAAACTACGAAATACGCTTCCAGAATTGCTAAATATTTAGTACTGAGATCTTAATATAGTTCATTTTTAATTGATGTAATACATTAGAAAGTGGTTCTAGCATAAAATGTCTATTTTGTTTTTGTGGTAAAGAAAACGATTTTCCACTCCTCCAAGTGGTTGAAGGGCGAGCGCGCGCAATTATTTGGAAACTGCACAAGGATCAGGCGAAGATTTGGGAAGAAAATTTCAGCGGGAATGAAGCACGAACTATAAATTGAAAACATTGTCGAAGGTAGCAGCCGTTCGTAAAAGTGGGATGTGTTACTGTTGAACTTTTCAGAGTTTTTATTCGTCTTAGATACGTCTTAAATTCTGATCATGAAGTAGAGAGACCTCATTTTTACGTTTACTAACTTGTCTTTCAAGAAAACACTAAGAAAAATAACGATGTAGGGAGTAGCAACTGTGAAAGATATTAAAATTCTTTGAAGAAGATCTTAATTGAAAATTAGAAAATTCTTTGTGAAAGTTTGAAAAGCAAGTAAGTTTGAAATTTAACAAACAAAATTTTGGATTTTCTAAGAAACATTTTAAAATTTTCAACGTTGCTTTTGACCGTGCAAGCCTTTAACAAGTTACGGTCCAAATAGGCCTTGTGAAGATGAAAAGTATGTTCATTATTTTTTTACACTAGTACAATCAATTTATTAATGCTATTTTTTTTATTTCATGTAGAAAATCACGTTTAGAATATTCATTTATTTCTCCGTCGTCAGCTTGAAGTTGGAATTTACTTTTAGGTCGATTGTAAACTGAATTTCCAAATTCAGCATTTTAAAGTAAACTATGGAAAGTAATTGGTAATGGAACACAGGAAGTTCATCAGGAATAAAGTATAGTAAAAGTGGAATTCTCGGGGAACTGACAGAATAAAGATTTCGCAAGTATTGAAATTGAAAATTTCAAATTAACAAATTTAATGTCTTTCTTCCTTTCGTGTTCTTTTTTTACAATAATTGGCAAAATGGAAAAATAAAAGAGTATTCTTCAGGAATTAGTCCGGGCAGATGAGCGTTGTACAGCGCCAAATTTGCGTTGTGCAGCGGAAATTGTGCAGGCTGAAGAGGCCCCAATCAGGATCCTGGAAAAATGTAGGTGAATGATGGAGAACCTGAAATTACGATGTCTTAGAAACATGGTGGTTCAAATTACGGAGGTGCTGGGTACCAATGGTAAATACCACAAGATCAGAAGCACACGGATCGAGGGAAGAAAAAGTTACGAAATTATGGAGTTATTTGGCACCGATGTGAAAATAACAAGCACCCACGGCATTCGTCTTTTTTTTAGAGTGAGTATTTTGGGCGTAGTATAACTTTAAATGAATTAAAGTTTATGAATAGAAGTTCCATTCCCATTAATACGACACAAATTGCAAGTCTCCCATAAATTCATTCCAGTCAGTTTTTTCTGTATGGAAGACCCTAGAAGAGCGTGGTGTTGAAGCATGTAGAGACCCTACATAGGTTAGCTGTATAACGTCAGCCGCATGTCAGATTTACAGAAAAAGTCAATTGTCAAGTTCACTACAGATGTTCTGAGAATGGGAAAGCAAGCCTGAAATCAAGAGCGGAACCCCATAGTAGCCCTTACCATGCCCATACCTCCTGAAAAAAAAAAAAAAAATCTCCCGTCAGTTCCTCCTAAAACCAGGTGTCCTCCCCTTTTCAGATATTCACGCTATGGAGTGCGCAACGAAGCGGTTCCGTGGTACAAAACCGTTTACTCCGAACGGGACGGTTAGGAGAGATTCTAGAATGAAGAGAAAACTTGTGGTCTCATCCCATTCCACTGTATCTGAAAAGATAATTACAACATACCCCTTTAAACCCGCCCTTTTCCAAGTTCACACAAGTTTTTCACTTATTTAAATCATTCCCTCTGCATGACGGATCCGAACTGCAATCCATTTCCAAATACAAGTGCAAGTTCTAGATTCTTTGAAAAACTAGAGATGTCTTGTATGAAGTGGACAATTTCTGAAAAAAGAAAAATGTTACACAGAAGTTCAATTATGTAAATTCATGAACTTGAAGCTTCACCATTTACTCACCGTATTATACGAAGGCTCTTGAGGACTTGTTAAATAATCGAAGCTCTTAAAAAACTGAATAATACAAAAATTCCACCCCAACTCATGTGTCACGTCTACTACATAAATTTTACTTTCCTTTTTCTGACGGTTTCTCGAGAAAAGAACCAGACAAATCCCGCGTTGGGAGGCAGACCCAAAATTTACATTTTGGGAAAGAATCATTTTCCAATTCTTTCCTCGAATGGAAATTTCGGGGAACCGCCTCCTTTGAAGAGTGATCAACGATGCACCTGCGCTATTCTGGCAGTGGGGGCCAAACTACAAAATTTTGCCTATGACCCCCCGACTGACAGACACTGCCCTAACGCTAGTGATTGAAACGGGCCTACCTAAGCGAGCCAACTAAGATGATCTCTACCGGCTCGCTTTCCGCGGAGCTACTCAACGACGAATACATTCAGAGAACACTTAGAAAATATTGCATGCGGATCTAATATGGCACAAGAGATCCCCTTACACTTAACTGGGCAGGACCGCGGCTGTACATCCTCCCTGAAGATCCATGAACTTTGAAGTTAAAGGAGAAATCGGAGAGGGTAAAAATAACTGCACTAATTACTTTAATTGTAAAAATCTTAAATTGAATTTTATGTTTGAATAATGAATTTAATTTCACTTTAACTTTACTTTAAAAATATATTCAAGTACGAATTAATTTAAATGTAATATGAAAGTAAAACCGTCTAAATTACTCAAAATACATACTAACAGTTAACTTCTTAAAAAGAGTGAATCATTATGTAAATTGATCTCTTAACAAGCTCTGTCCGTTTACTCCTTTAGAAAATTACGCGCGCTCCCTACGTACAGCCAAAGAGGGATGGGATAGGTAGAACCCAACATAGCCTCAGAACCACCCATTCTGGGAGATCACCGGGACTACGAGAGTCCACCGAGGGGCGAAGGCCCTGCCCAGTGCCAAACACCGACCGTTGGTCGCGCCCCAAACTGCAGACAGAGACGAGGCCATCACACTTGGGCGTAGCCAGTTAGCGCACCCCTGGCGGGCCTCCAGGCCTGCCAGACCAGTCAGTAGAGCACCACGGTCCCCACCAGTCACCTCTGCACGCAGCTCAGGAAGTGCGACAGTGCCCGGCTTCATTCACGATTCATTTCCCCTTTAGAACGCGAAGATTTCCCCTCCCCGATATCCTATTGCTGGTTGGTCAAGTGATTTTGCCCACAAAAAAAGCACAGTATTAATCGTGATTTCTATAATACTAAAAGTAAATAGAAATCCATTGTGGATCCCTGCAATTTTGATGTAGCATTTATTGTTAAAATGAACTTTGATTTTACAGGTTGCCAGTGGTGAAATAAAATATTCCGCAGAAATGCTGCCTGACGTCTTAGAAGGGTGTGGAGGGAGAGTTGGAGGGGGGAGCGGAGAAGGGGAATTTCTCGCAGTCCGAAGCGACCCTCAAGGAAGCAAGTTGCACTCAACTTCATCATTTGGTGAGCTTATAAGATTGAAATATAACAAAGGTCCTAACAAGCACAAATATTTCAGTTTCGTTTATTTTGAAAAAAAAAAAAAATTTGAAGGCAATTTTAAAATATTGTTAGCTTGAGAAAAAGATGTTGAGATATCAATATTTTTAATGCTTAATATCGTTTTGATCGCGTAGCGATCATCAGAGCTAATCTGAATATATGTAAAATAAATTATAAAACAATATTAAATCTTTTTTCCATTATTTTTACTTAAGTCGTATAAACTACATAGGTCACGAGCGACTCGTACAGTAATAAAATTACAATTCAGAAAAAGTACCCATAGTTTTACAAAATTGTAGCTCTTGTAATTATTTTATTGAGGAATTTCAACATATCTATTGTAAATTAGTTGCAAAATAGCTTTCAATATATAGAACTTTGGAAACTTAGTTATTATTAAACTTAATAATTATTTACTAATTGTAAGTATTTTTTATTTTGTATATTTGTTATTATTATGTTATTAAGTACTTTTTTATTATGTATATTGTTAAGTTTTGTTTATTTGATATGGCAGATGCATGGGAAAACTGGATCGTATAAACATATATGCAGCGTATAACAACGTATAACGTAAAACGTATAATATATATGCAGCGTTTTCTCCTCGGTAAAAAATTATTGCGTGTAGTACATATTTTCACATTAGCTCTGATGATTTCTACGCGAACGAACAGATCTCGTGCATTAAAAATATTGATGAGTCGACAAGATCTGTTTCCTCAATTTATTACGAGACTCATCAGCAATAGTATTCATAATGTTAGCTGTTTCAAAAGTAATTTCCATTCGTATTTACCATTTTAGCGTTTTTGTTGAATAAAATGCGTTTGCAAAACGTGTCCCCGGTGATAATTTCAAGTATTTGTAGGTTTTACTTATTAATTTCAAGGTTTAAGACGTCTTATTAATTTTTTTCGGTGTATTCTTGAAATTTTAAGATTTTCCGGAACTGAATGAAATGGATACATTCTACTTTATTTTGAATCCAAATTACACATATTGTGGAGTTTATACACGAAGGTTATTTGGATCTCTGTACTCAGTCTGCACCGGGTGAAAAGCACATATACCCGAATAAACAAAAATAAAATAAACTGAAGATCTTCGTAATATTTATAAATATACGATTTTCATAATTTAAAAAAGAACTGTGGAAATTTTACACCAAACTCCAAGAGCTACTTACATTGCGCAATCTAAAGAAATCTGAAAGAAAATTAATCGGAAAGAAACGGAGTACAAGTGGCGTTTTATCCTGCATTTAATTCAAATAAATACTTTAGTGTTTCCTCTCCAATAAAGTATCTAGTAATGCTCGAACTGACGGACAAGAGGTTTATTATTTTGCATTGCTCTTTTCCGTGACGGTGGGTTGTCCGTTGCTCTAACCTTCAATTTGTCGGAGAAGTTTATTATGTTACCTCTGGAAACAACTTCGCACGGTGAAGCTACGCAGTTGCAGGAACGATAAACACGGATAATGTTCGAATTATAACATCAATTAAACGAGTTTAATGAGGCAAGGATTTATATTTCAGCACGTTATAAGAGGAATAGAAGGATGTATATTCCTCAATAAATTAGCAAGAATTTTTAACTACATTAGTTACTATCAATTTTTTTGCACTCTGAATTAAATTACTTTATTTGCTATGTTGTACGTAAATATGCATACAACATAGCAAAAAGCGATAATTTACATTAGTTTTAAGATTATTTTAACTCAATTTAACATTTTAGTTTGTATAATTTAGATACTCTAATGAAAGAAAAATTAATGATACTTGTTACTTGCAGTTAAAATTTTTGAGTTTGGTTTTAATTGTAATAAGTATGGATTAATTGGAGCGTTGAAAGAAGAACAAGGTTTGATAACTCGAGTGATTGAAGGTTTTTAATGTGTTGCAAAATAGCTTTCAATGTACAGAACTGTGGAAACTCTGCACCAATGTCAGGGTCCTTACGTCAACATAATATGTTCAATGTATCACTTATTCAGTTTTCTCAGGTGTCGTCTTTTAGTTTTCTCCTTTTTTAAGATACATTTTGAAGTGTTTGGTTGTCAATATATTTATTTCTTAAAGGCTAAAACAAAAACCAATTAATTATCCATTTTAGAAGAGCAATATTGCGTAAATATATAAAACATACTTCTTGTCTGATAGAAGGGTTTTTGACCGTTACAGTAAGTAATGAAAATTAAAGAATGGATCTTGGAACTCATTTTGCCATACTAACTATTTTTAAAATTATTACAAATATTTTATTTCCATTTCCTAACGTTTCGAACAATTTCTACTTCGAAAATACGAAGGTCAGTAAACGTAAAGCGTCAAAAAGCTTGATTTTGTCACGAAATATTTCAAAGGGACTTTTTGTCAAAAATGGATGCAATATCAATCTTAATATACCTTTTTACCTTTTGCTAGTGATAGAGGCTTTCAAAAAGATTGCTCAATAATGGAGCAAGTT
The DNA here is from genome assembly GCA_011170035.1 of Teleogryllus occipitalis. Lineage (NCBI taxonomy): Eukaryota > Metazoa > Arthropoda > Insecta > Orthoptera > Gryllidae > Teleogryllus > Teleogryllus occipitalis. The sequence continues at coordinate 257,997 of BLKR01001322.1, read as the reverse complement.
CTTAAAAATTATTAATATTCCAATTTTAGTCACTTAATTACTGCATCCAGAAAATTAAGTAATTTTTCTGACATTTTCCTCAAACAGAAATAAAATTCATGTAAAAATAATTAAACCCATTTTTCACGAGGCAATTCCATTTTTCCGACCACAGTATATTTTTCATAATAAATTACAAACGTCAAATAACGTGATATTACAAAATGCATGGCCCGACAGTGACCTTGGCAGTCCCCACGAGGCCCAGTTAGCTACAATTCAAAATTCCCAGATTACGACTTTGTCGTAACAGAAGGGGCAAGGAAAGCAGTCATGTTTTGATTCGTAGTAACATTCCTCTGGCTGTCTTACATCTTATATTTTTGTGATGTATTGTTTGTGAAGTCTTGCGAGATGTTCTTGACACTAAACATTTCGTGGCTGCAGCTCGAGATCCTTACGCAGCGAATTGCACGTTGATTCCGGTGCACTTTCTGCTTTAAATTGAACGTGCATCTTTTCCTCTAGCAGCCATCGCAACTGCCGCTTTTGGGAAAGGTTACCTTCATACCCTCTCCCCTCTCCTCGCAAAAGTACCGGCACTGCGAAGGCAACTTTCCCCGAAGGCGACAGTTGCAAGGGTTGCTACAGGAAATCTTAATCATTTAATTCAAAATCTCATGTCAGAAAGTATAATTTATATTCAAAATACTATCAAAACACAAAAATATGTTTCATCATTGCATTCGTCTATTTATGAACTACCTATTGATAGTGAGAAAAATACATTTAAAAAATCGAAGATTAACTTTCTGGAAAACTATTTTTTTAAACAATATCTCTACGACACATTACTCGCCCCATGATTCCTCGTTGTTGAGCGAAAACTGTATTTCGATAATGGAACTATTTAGCAGTTATGGGGGTCGTCCATAGTTGGTGAAAACATTAATGGTTCAGTGACAGGTAAAACTTAATTTTCAGAAATATAACGACTTACTCCGTCAAACACTCGAGTAACTTGTAATTTTGTTAGTGCCAATAAAAAAACTACTTGCAACATCATCCATTACAGTATTACAACTGTATTGTTACTTGTGGCACGTTGCCTTCTGGTTTCTACACTCTTTTTCACATCATCGAATAATAGATACGTTGTTCGTACCGCAAAACGTGTAATTTACAAACTGCTTCTTTTATCCTCGTGTACTGCCTCTTTTATCCTCAGTCGTCGTTTAGAGATCACAGCATTGGGAGATGACAGATGCGATGCAGAAATTCGCGTTGCTCATCTACCTTCCTAGCACATCCAGCAACGCCGGATGTCTATTTGTTAATAACACAGACACAAAATAAAAACGTTGTCAGACCTAAAGACTTGAAAAACATGTTTCTCTATGTTTATCGACGCGCTGAAGCCAGAATTGCGTCACCAGCCTCCAAATCGCGAAAAACACATGTGAATACTAAATTTTGGTATCTTGTAACATTATACTTTACTGAAACCAAACGTTGTCAGATCCAAGCCTTGATATAAGTTTTTCTATGTATGTCAACGCGCTGAATTCGAATACGAAGCCAGAATTGCGCCACCCCCTTCCAGTTGATTTTTAAATCGTGAAAAACACTGTGATATTTACAATTTACAATTTCACGGTGTTATTCGCGATAAAAAAAACTGGAGGGTGATGGCGACAATTCTGCTTTTACATTCGCATTCAGCGTGTCGACTTACATTGAGAAACATATGCCAAGTCTTTGGGTCTGACAACAATCCCCGAAAACAGCAAAAAATACAACTTTTTTTTCGCGAAAAAAAACTGGAAGGCGGTGGCGCGATTGGCTTCAGATTCGGGATAAGCTCACAGAGTACCATGAGTCTTCGAGTCTGACAGCTTTTTATATTTCGAGTGCCTGTGTAATCATCCAATAGAGACAAATATAGTATTGCGGAATTTGGTCTTTTCAAGGTATATTCACAATTTAATATTCTGAATCATCATTCTTCACTATTTTACTTTGATTAAAAAAATTGTTTTGTTGCTGTGTTCAGTTCCTGTGTACGATTCAGTTCAAAAATTGACGCCTTATTTTACGAATGTAAATAAGTAATATTTTTAAGAATAACAGTAATAATGCATAAGCAAATAAATTAAAAATTTACATATTATTGTAATTCAAATTAATATTCAATTCTTTAATGGAATGAAACAAAATGAAAATAGGTACTTTATCTTAGTATTAGATTAAGTAATATTTCTTTTAGGATATTGAAAGTTATTTTATTGATGTATTTATAAGCCATTTTAATCCATTCTTGTAACAATCTCATCTTTCTATTCCTAATGGGTGGTTGTTGGATTCTGATATTGATTTTGTTTCTCAAATGCGTCATAGAGTGTAAGTCCCGCTACTGAGGAATGCCGAAAATAGTTTTGGAAAATTAAATTGCAGTGAGCGTCTCAATTGCGTAAGTTGTTCCGGTCTATGCGATTAAATAAAACAGTCTTGATTCGAATTTCCAACATATTTTATGCCAAAGTCATTTTTTTCGAACACAATTTGTAATTTTGACGCTTGCCTACGGCCGTGGGATGACGACGCTCCTTCCTTTGGCTTATGTGGCATTATTGAACCTGTGCAATGAGTAATTTACAATTGTCTTTCGAACTACGTAAACAGAAAGTCACTGTAATTTGAAGTGCCGCGAGAGGTAGCTCAAGGCATCAACTAATGTTACTGCAGTGCCTCTAACCGGGAGCATAGAATAAAGAGGTCTTCTTTACTCTATACCGGGAGTTCATCATCATCATCATCATCTTCTTTTATTTAGGTTACACCTGTTTCTCTTCACACTTCACCATCACAATGATCCCAAAGATGTGGAAATCATACTGTCGTCCCATTTTTTCTTCGGCCTACCTGGCTCGTGTTTTCCTGTAGGTTTTGAATCCCTCGCAATCTTGATTAGTCTTTTGCTGCCTGACCTGGTAACGTGCTCATTCCATTCTCTTCTTCTTATTCTTACAAATTGTACTATATCGGTTATGTCGCATTCATTTCTTACATCTTGGTTTTTTAATCCATCCCATCACATACTATTAATCTTAATGTCTTGCAGATGAGACTGAGAATTCTATCAGTCTGCTGCTGTGACGGGTAGTTTCTGTGCTTTCTCCGATCAACACCAGGAGAATGCCGGAGAAGTATCCTAACGAAGGGGCCACGGATCGCACGTGATCTTCTTTTCCTATTCCTTGTTCTATCCTCACATCCCTGATTTGGAAATATACCTCAGAGCATTACACAGACCTCATCGTGGCCGTCTCCAGTAGTTCTCATTCGATTTCGATGGAGCAGGATGGAAGGTAAGGGCGTGGATACAGCAATCTAGAATCCAAAATGAAGTTTTGAAAAACCTAATTAAAAAATTCCACATGCAATTATTTTCATGTACGTGAAAGTTTCACGTCTAAAATTGGATTTGTTTTTTAATAATGAGGGAAAACCTTTTCTTCTTCACCGGTGAAATCCATTACGTTCTCATTGGCCACATTCCCTTTAAACTTTATTTTCCCAAATATTCTTCAGGATATGTTATAAAAGTCAATATATAAACATGAACCAAATGAAATTGTTTTGCTACGTCGCTTTCTTATAAACGATTTTTTCTGCGAATCGACCATTATTGGGCCTCACGATACGTGCATCATACAGGGCCTCAAACTGATATATCGGGGTAGGTAAACGTTACTTTCCATAGGGGAGAATTTTGCAATTTAATGCAGATTCCGTCTTTGCACTGCAGAGTTGTTAGCCTTGATCCTCTTGTCCGAGAATCTACGCTCTACTGCCTTAACGATCTCGGCCTTGGGATTGGAAATTATATTTTATTATTTATAAAATTAGTAATTTACGACCGATAAATAATGCAGAATAGGAACTGTTTTGAATTTTCTAATTAAATTTTTAAAAAAATGGTTCAATTGATATCTACAGCTTTCCCTGTTTATTTTCCATTTAAGAACACTCTAGAAATATTACATATCCTTTTTATGTTAAATAGTAAAATAGGAAATTTGTTTGAGAAGTATGCTTCAGAAAAAATGGGATATTTGAAATATTTTTGACCCGAAATATAATTTTTCATAAATATCAAATATGGTAAAAAGACACACAACTTTGTGTATAAAATCCATTTAGGCTAAGAGACGCGTCATTTTAGAAATAATGAAACTTCCTTCTAGAATAGCTGTATCTAACTCTCAAACACATTATGTCCTGTATGGAAGCCCAGTGGGACAGGTTTTCCCTCACTGCTGCGTGTGAAAAGTCGTCGACCTAATTGAAAGTATCTGACTTCCGGTATATATGACTCGGCTAGTTGAGTCGCGGGTAAAACGTAAAATATAAAATGCCGTGAAGTCTCAACGTCTAAACAGTAAGTACATTACGTTAAAAAGTAGGACTGAAAGGTGCAAGTTGAGATTTTGAACCTTCCGTCAAAATCATGATTTTGTTACCAAGTTCCCAGTTGCGAGATAACTTTCGCTTACTCCGCTTGCGTCTGCGTCCATTTAATTATTCAAAGTTAACTCGAGGATTGTTACCTGCAGGTTAGGTCAGTAATGCGTAATTTAGCAACGTGAAACGCTATTTTCAGAGTAAATAAATGTTTTGTCGTCTCGCTTGTATTTTCTCTGCCGCATCGTCAGCACCCTTGCAAAGCGTGTTCGTTGATTGTCTTGTCAAAGTCGCAAATTGTTATTGGTTATTGTTTTAATAATAGCGTGGTCATAAATATATATATATATATATATATATATATATATATATATATATATATTACAATATAATATATTAATAATATAAATGTAAATTATTATATTAATTATACAAATTAATATTTTAATTTTAATAATGGATAAAAAGAAGAAACACTTCGAACAAAAAAGTGCAACTATTTTCAAAACTATTTTCAGGAAAAATAGAATGAGAGATATTTTATACATTAACATAAAAAGTGAAACAAATGAAATGTATTATTTTGTTTGTATTATATTTATTATTTTAAGTTATGATCGTACACACATATTGTTAGCGTTTATTCACATCTTCTGAGTAGAAGGCATTTGTACTATATCACCCCGGTCATAGTGGATGGGGGATTACATGTTCAATAAAAAAAGATCATTTCATCAACTCATATAATAAACATTAATGCTAAAATGAAGTGAAAATGAACATGCAGGGAATGGTGTACTATAACAAAATATTTAACTCTATTTGGTCTCTAACTCTTGCGGCTTATTAAACGGAGCTAGGTAACGCAATAACAACAACAACAATAAAACAATTATCTCCTGCCACGAATAGCATGCCATCTTGGTGGCATCAGCCTTATTAACCAGATCCCTTTGTTTAAAGTCTTACTCGCATATCTTAGCGGAGAAAAGGAACTGACGGTGACTGGACTAAAGTTTTAAGTGCTATGTGGTGTGATGACTTCCTTGCTGCACAGCTGGGAGATGGAAGAAAGAGGGAGAGGGAAGTCAGTCATGGTCCAGAGGAGAATTCTAGCCGACGAATGCTCCGGTGAGTAGTTTTCCGTGGTTTCTACGATCAACCCCAGGCGAATGCCGGAGCAGTACCCTCACAAACGGACCACGGCTCGCGCGTTGTTTTTCCTTCCTCTTCCTTCTCCTAAATTCTCCTCTTAAACACCTAGTTACACTTACATGAACTGCACTAACGCACATGCCGTAGATGAGTTGGAAGCTTCGAGCTTATCCCAGCTGGATCGGCGCCTCGCTGAGGGAGATACCTGGAGAGAGAAATATACCGCAAGCCGATATGTTCGGAGGCGTCGGATCTCATCATCCAGCACGGAAAGATCACCACCTCTCGGGATAAAAAATGAACTGTAGTAACGAGACTATTCGAGCCCACATGCAAAGTTGAAAATTACAAGCGCTCATCTTATTTCGTATACGCCTTATCAGGACAGAATCTTTCCTGGATTGTGCTTCCCCACAAATAACAAGACGTCTCGCCATGAATGTGTGTGGGTGAACCTTGCGCTTCCGAGCGACGCCCCGTCACTTCTTTTCGAGGAATAATTTCCCTGTCACAATCGCCACGGTTCCAAACGTTCTTAACAGCCTGAACCTTCTAGAACAAATATAAATATTCATCTGTGATAGGTTCATTTTCCAATTCTCTCCACGCGCCGTGGGCGCAGAAGTTCTCCTGCGTAACTGTCAGAACAAAATTCAGTTCAGGTCCAATACAGCGTACGAGCGCACGCGTGTGCCTCGCTGCCTTGATGCCCGTGTGGAAATATAAGTTTACCCACGTAACATTTATTTCAATAACGCGTTTAGTTTCAAGATTGTTTCATGTTCACGCCAACCATTGCCTCATAATGAGGGTAATCTTAACACGCGGACATAATACGTTGTCAATCGCGAGTTCAGTTCAATCCTTCGAAGCTTGTGATTTCTAATGTAAACTTTGTCAATCTCACGCCGAGGTTCAACAGTATAAGATATTTCAAGTGTAACTAAATGAAGATTTTGTATTTGTGCTTACGCGTTAATGATTAAACGTGTTTTGTGCAATCCCGTCTACATTCAATTGAAGCCGGATGATGTCCTGGTAACCTAAAATCCGTGAACTGTACAAACTGAACCATGAAAAGGGTTATAGACTGACAGGCACGAACAACCAAACTAAAATCCATCCTTAGCGCAAAGCTGTCTGTACAGAGAAGAATGACCATAGCTGTTGACATACCCGGAAACACAATCAATAAACCTTAATTGCATGGAAAAAGCATTGATAAATCTGCATTGCGTTGAAAAGCTGGGAGTGGAGGGCGCCTACCGCCAGCTCTCCTCCTGACGCCCACCGCCCGTGTCGGAAGCCCTTCGGCCGTGCATTACCGGGACCTGGCTCCTGGCTCGCTGCGAGCCCTTCGCGGGCTCTCGGCGCCGGAAGAGGGAGCGGCCCCGCCCCCGCCCCCGCCCTTCCCTGCGCCCACAGGTCCTCTCGCGTGTCCATTATCGGCCGCCCTCTCGAACGGCGAGGCCTCTCTGGCGCCTCGTCTGCCCCGCCAACGCGGTCGCCAGAGCTAATAACGACCCGACATTGCGCCACCGCCGCCACTGCCAAACCCTCCTCGCACTAGCCTCTACTGCTTGCCCTCCGTGACACTAGAACTATCGCCCCTCCATCGCCAGTCACTACACGTCTCTGTCCTAGCCCTGTTGCTTTGCTCACCCTCCCTGCCCCTTGAACTATTACTCGTCTCTCGTCACTACTACACCTCTCTGTCCTCGTCTATCGTACGGCTAAATGTCCGCATCGCTCCGAGCAGCTAGGCTGAGTCTGTAGAAGAAACCGTTTTCGTCCGCTCACCCCTCCCTCGAATTTCGTTTTAGTCGTCCACGTCTTGATCTGTCCTTTCGTCATCTGGTACGGCGCCTCGTCTGTCTCGCCAACGCGGCCGCCAGAGCTAATAACGATCCGACATTGCCCCGCCACCGCCACTGCCCAAACTCTCCTCGCACTAGCCTCCACTGCTTGCCCTCCCTGACACAAAAAATCTATCGCTCCTCCATCGCCACAGTCACTACACCTCTCTGTCCTAGTCCTGTAGCGTCGTGATGAGTATAGACGACAGAATTCTCAAATATGTACATTTACTTTGTACATAATATACACGGATAACTTAATATTTGTACAGAGCATATATGAGCATATATCATCCGCGTGTCGTTTGCGGAAAACAGATGATGATTCTCATAACCTTCATATATTGATACGCACCATGGCAATGTGTTATCATGGTCGGCAGGCGGAACGGTCTTTCATAAAGGGATGAGAGAGTGTATGACGTTACAGTCCTATTGCTTCGCTCGTGCTCCCTGCCGCTTGTACTATTACTCGTCCCTCGTCACTACACCTCTCTGTCCCTCATCCCTCCGTGTATTGTACGGCTCAATGCCCACCTCGCTCCGAGCAGCGAGCCTGGGTCTGTAGAAGAAACCGTTTTTGTCCGCCCCCTCCATCGAATTTCGTTTTAGCCGTCCACTTCTCAATCTGTCCTTTCGTCATCCGGTACTCTTGTCATAGCTTGCCCAAGCCTTGTTCTGCTGTCGTGCTCCGTTTTGTCGCACCGAATTCCACCTAGTCTCATCTAACCTTCTTCCTTCTTGAGCCTTTCAGTCCTCTGGCGTTGCATCCACACTCAACTTCTCTTAGCAGCCCCGTCCACAACGCCTCGGACCCCGACGCCTCCGTCCCGTCCCACGAGCAAAGGTGGTTCAGGGGTGACTGATGTCACTGCAGTGCCTCTGACCGGGAGGTCCTACGGTCCCAGTCTCGAGTGAGGTAGGATTTTCGACACTAACGGGATAGTTGGGTTAAATTCAACCGCTGTCTGGAGGAGAATTCTAGGGATCGGGTGTTCTGATCGGTAGTTTTCCGTGGTTTCTCCAATCAACATCAGGTGAATTCTGGAGCAGTAGACTAACAAACAGGCCACGGACCTAGCGCTATCTTTCCTTCCACCTTTCTTTCCTTACCCCTCCCTTTCTTTCCTTGCCCTATCTTCACCCCTTACTTACACTCACATACTTACCCTACCACACTTGTCGGAAAACCGGCTGGAAGCTTTGAGTTTGTCCCGATTCGGGTGGTGCCTCGCGGGAGGGAGATACCTGGTTGGGGAAAATAACATACACCACACTTACGGGACTAATAACCTTAGCCGATGACACTCCCGGAATCACTAATCATTCAATCAATCAATCAACCAAACGGTCACATCCCTTTTTGACCCATCCCGTTCCGCGCCACTCCTGTCTGACCTGCTACGTCCAGCCGCCCCTTTTACTCTTGCACTTACACTCTAATCTTACAGACTAACGCTGAGGTTTTTATACTTTGCCAGTCAAACTTGCCTTGGCTCTTGAGAGTCACAGCTATAGTTACACTTTTCCTCAACATACTCGCACACACTCACCCGATGACTGCACGTGGGGGGTACGTGGGCGGGAGCCATTCCACGTAAAATCGCACAAGAGTTGACACGACTTTTTTTTTAATTGTACGATATTTTTTCTTAAATCTGGGCATCGAAAAAAGAGACACGTGTTTTTTATTTGCCTAAAAATTGATTAATTTTGTAGTTAATTTAAGCCTATATTAAATTTTGGAATTTAGGCGTACTTCACAAAATATGATGAATTGTTGCTCGGAATAGACTTAATATAAAAATTTCTGGTTTGTTTCATTTAATACTTAGAATTGTTTATTTTATTCTTCCGTTAATAATTTATTTAAATAAATTATATCGTGTGTTCGGTTGCAGGGAATGATCGTTTAATTCTTTTTGAAAGTGGCAAGGTGGTCAACAGTTGGAGGGGAGATTTCATTAATATACTAGTGCTGCTGTCAGTGGCAACTATTTTGTCATCAATGCTCTGTTGACTTCTTTACAAAGGGGGTGGCATAAATAATCGATCTCCTCTAAGACTCCACTAACGATAAGTCTGTACCCAAATAAGCATTCTCTGGCTTTGCAATGTTGAAGATCTGCCATGGCATGTCCGATTCTGACGTGTACCTTAGCTTCTGTCTGAGGCACAGACAAAATACTGAAGCACAAAAGTCAGGTATTATTATTTAAAATGAGCCTGATTACCTTACATACATTTTTAAAATAAAATTAACTGAATGAATATTTTCCGAAACACATACATTTGATAAAAATACTGTACTGTAATATGTGATAAGAGGAAGGAAACCGTGTTATAAGAATTCATTTTCTCTTAAAGTGAATTTTTAAGGGATGTCTCTCAAGGTATGATTATACCTAGATTCATGTACTGGTATGAGCGACATGAACAATTCAATTGTGATTCCCGGACCACATGGCGAAACGCCCCGCAACGTCCCGTTCCGCCCTGCTTGAATTATTCGCTCAACGAACCAATCGCTGCCCACGCGACCCGCACATTCGAACTAGACAATTCCATCACTGCACACAGCGTCATTTGGTTGATTTATTTTTCAGATACGCCTACAGCTATGAATTAATAAATAATCATAGTTATCGCGGGAGTTGGCGGTATTCCTCCACCGCTGAATGATGGGATCCGCCGCTGACCAACACGTCGGTTTGATTGATTGATTAGTGATTCCGTGCGCGTCAACTAAAGAGGTCATTAGCCCCGTAAGTGTAGTGTTTTTTCATAGGAAGGTGGCGGTAATCTTCCCCCACTGGATGGCGAGACTAGGCGCCAACCTACTGCCGACTAGCAGGGTTTTCCGCGACCAGATATCTCCCACCAGCCGGGCAGCTGGGAGAAGTTCTAATTCCCCGACCGGTCTCCCGGCATGTGTGGAAATAGTGGTCATGTTAGTGTAAGTGTGTGTGTAAGGGGTAACGATAGGACAAGGAAGAGGAAGGAAAGATCGCGCGCGCTCCGTGGCCCGTTTGTCAGGGTACTGCTCCGGCTCGTCTTTTATTGATTGGAGAAACCACGGAAAACTACCTATCAGAGCAACCGCTAGAATTCTCTACAACACAGCGCCTGAATTCGACCTAGCTGAAAAGCTAGTGTCGAAAATCCTGTCGCCGTCGCGACTCGAGCCTAGGACCTCCCAGTCAGAGGCACTGCAGTGATATCAGTTGCTGCACTGAGCCACCGCTCCTGGTACATGTTGGCTTGAGAGGTATTTCTCTCTCCAGGTATCTCTCCAGTGGGTCACAGCCTCAGCCGGGATAACCTAGAATCACCCGACTGGTATCGCTATATGTGTGATAGAGAAGTGCGTGTACGTAGTATAAGTGTGCGAAAGAGAAGAGGTTAGTACAAGGAAGAGGAAGAAAAGATCCCGTGAGGCCCTTCACCCCTTTGTTAGGCTACTGCTCCTGCATTCCCCTGATATTGTTCGGAACCCACAGAATCAACCGGTTAGAGCAGCCGACTGCTAGACTTCACCTCCAATCAGAGGCCTAACTTATCGAGCTGTCTAGTTAGCATCGCTCACGAGACTCGAACCCCAGGATCACTCTGTCGGAGTTGCTGCAGAGTCGATTGATTGATTGATTGATTGATTGATTGATTGATTTTTTCGTGTTTCCGGGCGCGTCAACTTCTGTGGTCATTAGTCCCGTTAGTGTAGTGCATGTTTTTTTCGGGAGATGGTGGTGATCTTCCCCGCTGGATGGCGAGATCCGGCGCCGACCTACCGTCGGCTAGTCCCCCTAACCAGGACTCTGCCACCAGCGGGGCACCGCCCCAGCCGGGACAAGCTCTAAGCTCCCGACCGGTCTCCCGGAATATGTGCTAGTGTAGTGCATGTTAGTGTAAGTGTGTGTGTAAGGGTAGAGGATAGGACAAAGAAGAGGAAGGTCAGATCGCGCGCGGTCCGTGGCCCGTTTGGTAGGGTACTGTTCCGGCATTCGCCTGGTGTTGATCGGAGAAACCACGGAAAACTACCGATCAGAGCAGCCGGCCGCTAGAATTCTCCTCCAGACAGCGACTGAATTCGACCTAGCTGAAAAGCTAGTGTCGAAAATCCTGCCGCCGTCAGGAGTGTAACCTAGGACCTCCCGGTGAGAAGCGCTGCAGTGACATCAGTTGATGCACTGAGCTACCGCTCCCGGTATGCAGAGTCGACGGTAATGCTGGTTCCGAGCCAACTCAGTCGGCCACGCGTCGTCTAGGCCTCGCCAAGCGTCCCCGCGCCTCCCGCAAACAGAGCTGACTGCGCCGCCCTGGCCCTGTTTGCCCGATACTATTATGTTGCGGCGGCGGCGGCGGCGGCGGCGGCGGCGGAAGTGACGTTGATTTCTGTCAACACTCGGGGTCCATTAGCTGCTGGCCGCTCTCGGCTCGCGTCAAAGGCCAAGTCCTTGCCCTCCTCCCACGCCCCGCTCACTGCGCCGTGGCGTTCGATCCACGGCCTCGTCAACACACGCAGCCGACGACAGACCAGTGTTTTACTCAGCCTCCCCTTAGAAGCGTGGAATCTCATCCCTATTTTTTAACTATCACAACCTAAAACGTTTAACTTGCAAGGCCTCAAAGGCCACAACTACAACCTTTAAAATAGTTGCGGGTCATATTTTCATTTCAAGGGCGATACACATCTGATTTTAATGAATTGTTGTTATCGGCACTTTGCCCAACTGCTCTTAATTTTTTAACTACCACAAGCCAAAAACGTTTAACTTGCAAGGCCTCAAAGGCCACAACTAAAACCTTTAAAATAGTTGCGGGTCATATTTTCATTTCACGGGCGATACACATCTGATTTTAATGAATAGTTGTTATCGGCACTTTGCCCGGCTGCTCTTAATTTTTTAACTATCACAAGCCAAAAAAGTTTAACTTGCAAGGCCTCAAAGGCCACAACTAAAACCTTTAAAATAGTTGCGGGTCATATTTTCATTTCACGGGCGATACACATCTGATTTTAATGAATAGTTGTTATCGGCACTTTGCCCGGCTGCTCTTAATTTTTTAACTATCACAAGCCAAAAAAGTTTAACTTGCAAGGCCTCAAAGGCCACAACTAAAACCTTTAAAATAGTTGCGGGTCATATTTTCATTTCACGGGCGATACACATCTGATTTTAATGAATTGTTGTTATCGGCACTTTGCCCGGCTGCTCTTAATTTTTTAACTATCACAAGCCAAAAACGTTTAACTTGCAAGGCCTCAAAGGCCACAACTAAAACCTTTAAAATAGTTGCGGGTCATATTTTCATTACTCGGGCGATCCACATCTGATTTCCCCGAAATGTTATCGGCTATGTTACTTTGCTCGGCTGCTCTGAAACGGGGGAGGGGGGAATACAACCATTCTTGGTATCAGGCTGTACCATGGATAATGCTGTGAATCACATTGAGATGATTTTGATTTTCGGAATTTACTAGAAAAAATTGTGGAATATAAACTTAACCTTGGAATTCTACCAGCAAAATTCGTAATTTTACGAATTATTAAGTTAGATTCACGACTCGTTTCTTTTGAATGACACTCGTAATTATTTTCCGGATAATTTAGTTATTGATTTGAGTGCCAGGAAATAATTACGACTGTAACCCGGATGTTTCGTACGTAATTTTAATATTTCTCATCCAAAATTATGTCGTGCTAGCTCAGTTAATTGGGTTCGATGTTCATAATTGTTGCTACTTACTCTGCAACCAATTACTCAATCTGCCATCCATACGGAGAGCCGAGGAATCTGAAAATCTTATCAAAATATCTACTACTGAATTGCACGTAACGAATAATAATGATAATCAGCTTTCTTTTAAAGTAACGAATTGGAATTTATTATATTGTGAAATATAATTCTAATAAATGTTCAACATGAATTCTTACATCGTTAATCCAAAATGAAATTATCTTTGGTCATGACCAGCTCTCTCTGTCTTGTAATAATTATAAATCAACCTTGTTATATTTTTCTCGGATCTTCGCACGCTCTTCACTTTTCCATTCGATGGCGCCCCATAGAATCTCCATCGTCACAGCAGAATATTTCTTCTTCATAAAGTCCTCCGCCTAATGTTCGCGATCAAGTTCAAATTCTCCCAGCGATACTATTATTACCCGTTACTTCCCTCCTCGCATCACGGGTGGATGCCTAAACACGTACTATTACTTTGTAGAATTCCTTCGTCTTTTCCCTCAATAACGTTTTATCCCAATATAAGAAACGATTGACTTAATTATACTACAAGTTATTGAATCGGATTTGGTTGTCCATCAACAGTCTTTCCTCGACTTGGTCAAATGTCAGGAGCCGATCCGCTCATTACCGCGTTGCTAGAGAGTGTGTCACTGTTCTTCCTAAAACCCAAAGCATCAGAACTCTGTATCATCCTCTTTTGCCTAACAAAACAATACTATTTCCGCCTCCACCCGGTCATTTATATAACCTCTTCATCTAGCGAAAATGACCTTTAACGCCGGTTGTTTACATGTCACATAGCAACTTCTCAGCAATCGTCTATTAACTTCTCTATATTCTACTTCATATAAATGACATTTTATAAACAAAATGATCCGTCTTTTGGGTGCATCACAACCTATTTTTACATTAAAGAGGAAGTTGACCCCGGCAAGCACGTGAGGTAGTTGCTCAATGTTCTCACTCGATGTAGATGGAAGGGACTTTCACTTTTCAGAAGAAGATATAGCGAGCCACAATAAAGGCCATCGCGGGCCGCCAGTTGGACAATCCTCGTTTAGGGCACTTCACCCCTTGGGGCAAGGTAATGAATAAAATAAGATTTATCCACTTTTTCTGTACCAGGATCCGGCGTTGGGTGTGTTTCTGTCGAAAATTCCTACTTTTCCCGCGAACAGTTACAATACTTCCTCTTCTTAAGAAGTAGTAAGTGCGAGAAAGTAAAACGTGCAAACTCCAGTATGTGAGGCGAAAGAAGAGTTAAAACCAAACGTAATAGTGTACGCTGTTCTTCGAAAGATTAAGAAGGTCTAATACTAAACAGGTCTGTTTTCTTCGTATTTGAAACTAAAAATAATAGATGAGACAATTTGAAAAAGTAAACTACAGAAGAGAACAAACGAAGTGAAATACAGAATATCTGGAACCTTTACTTCTCGATGCCATCGTATGTACTACAACTGCAGCCTCGAAAACGGATTTTAAACAACAAAAAAATCTGCCGAAATCTGGTGACATTGAAGAAAATTACTGTCTAATCTCTCCTTTTTAATTTTATTTCTACCTGTTCAATTTTTACAATTTTCTTTTTTGGCAATATGCCAGCAATGTACATACTAGGTATGACATTATTTACCTACAGTTGAATAACTAATACATATAAAATATATTTTTTACATTAAATAATACGTTGAAAAATAATTATATGTATTTGAAAAGATTTGGAACATAAGTGTGTATTACTGTTTGAATTTAAGGGGGGTGGAAAATATCTTTCGGAAAACGTGATTTAATGCGAGAATAATCATAATTTAAACAGACTTCGTAGTGTTGTGAAGCGGGAGCAGAAGGTAAAGTTTTAAAAAATGTATGGGTTTGAAGATTGGTATAGTTTTTAATTTTGTCAATTTGAAATTCGCGATGAATTTGTTTGTTGGAAATAAACCATTCAGCTTCTAGTAATTTTCGTAAAAAATTGTTTAGTATTTTTTGTATTTTATTTATGCGTGTTGTAGAAGCATTGCACCAAATGGGGCATGCATATTTTAGGGATGGACGAATTATTGATATATATAACAAGCCGCAGTCAACGCGTATTTTAGAGTGATGATTTAATAAAGAATGTAATTTAGAAATTTTATGGTAATCTCTCCTGAAGAGAATTAGTTGCACTGCTAATCGGTGCTATCTACCTGAGTGAAAAAAATACAGATAAAAATAAGTCCTGCCTTCCGGGACGACGGACCAGAATAAGAAAAAGAAAAGTCCCGCGGTGTGGGACATAGGGCCGCCCTACGAAGAAAACAGAAACGTTAAAGGACCGCAAAGGGTTAAATTTACTTTTTAAATGTGTCATACTAAAAACATTACCTTTCATATTGTGCAATACAGATCCAGGAATGTCAATACTAATTCGTTATGTGTTTTTTCCAATGCATAAAATGTAAAATTTCCTTATTAACACATTAAAAATCTGTTAAACCTACAATATTGAAAAAAATTGGACTATACCTAAGATATTCAAAATACCGAATTTTAAATTCCCATACTCTAAAACTTTTGAGTGTAGACACTTTTCAAAGACTTACGCTACACCCGCAAACTTGAATATTGTACAAGTTACTGGGTAGTACATTGAGCACACACCGCAGAATATAAACCTCTTCAATATAATCTCACATAATCGTCACGCCCCACGAAGGTCGTGGGTCGTAATGTATGTGTGATAGACCATGGGCATCACTCGATACGCTAAATGTATCATTTTCAATCACCGCCGATGTTTGCCGCCAATGTTGCCAGCTACATTGTTACACTTTCTGTTACCATCAAACAATTACATTAACCACATACACATTACATTCACCTAAGGCAAAAAACAACTCATACACAAGAATAAAAAAGAGAAAAATATATAAATAATATACACAACATAAATATTAATTGTTGATAAATTGTTTTTATTTTTTTACCTCTACCTGCTTGGGTAGTGATACAAGTATTATCAAATACATTATCTGTCACATGGACACCAATTAGCAATTGTTGGTTTTGTTGTTGCTTTTAACTCTTTAGTACATTTATTCTGTTTTACAGGTCCAATTAAAGAAATGGCAACTAATATGTTACAAGAGTTATGAACGGGAAAGCGTGAGATTAATGAGAAATAATTTAGTGGCAAAGACACAACGAGTTGTTCACGGAGAGGAAAGGATTACAATGGGGGTTAGGTGTTGTGTGGTACTACTCGCGCAACTTTTCTTGAACGATGGATTGAAGAAATGCGGGTGGAGTGGGGGATATTAGTTACAAAGTCGGCCACTAGAGTATTTACAGTAATGCCAATCTTTGGTAAATCAAAGTCAAACCTGCTACGTGTGCGGCTAGGTCATCCATAGATTACCATCCATGGGCCATTACTGTGGGTGGGCAACAGCAGGGACACTAGATAGAAGTTTCAGGTGCCTCCCATGAAGGACCTGGACCTGCCTCAGCCATTTCTTTAAATAATGGTAATAAAGCTGAACAGTCCTCGACAATGAAAGCAACTAGCTTTGACTGGCTTCTGTTTCGCGCCAATAAAGTTTTAATGCTTGGAATGTCATCAGTGTTCGCTGCGTGCTTTTGCCTTCAACTGTTTATTGCTCAAGGGAGGGGAAGCAAGGTCATCGTTCAAGAAAAGTTGCGCGAGTAGATAGAAAGAAGGGTTTTTGTAGTTTAGATCATTGAACGGAGAGTTAGGTATGGTGCTCGTGATGGAGTCAGGAGAGGGTTAGTAGCCAGACCTAAACGGAGAAGAGAGATATGTGTTAGTGAGGCAGACAGGTCAGATGATAGTGACAGACAAGGTCACGATTTTTGCACAGGAGACAACCGGACGGTAATGACGATGACAAAGGGTTTATGTCCGGTGTTTTCAAAACATAATTTGCATAAACTTCGATGGACACACCGATTTATTAAAACATCAGATTTTTTAACTTCGACGTTTTCTTGCACAATGGTAATACTTTTCCAAAATTTTGTTTCTGAACGAATACGTGACAAAGAGTGACCAAGAGTGGCCGTGTGTGACAAAGTGTGTGACAAAGAGAGACAAAGTGAGACAAAGATACCACTGACCCCGTCCCGTGCGGTCATGCTAAAGAATGAAAACACTCAGTTTTCTTAATTTTTGTTAGTTCTTAAATGTTTGGTCAGTAAAATCTTCCTAGCTACGCCAACTCAAATTAACTTCTCCTCCGCGTTAACGTAAATGGTAAAGTCACTATTAAAACCATTGATGTTTGAGAGGTTGGGTATAATACCATACTACATAATTGTGAACATCGATGTACCTTTTGTGAATACCGCATTCCTAGTTAGACAGCATTCTTCCTGACGCACTGCGCTCCTCGGTAGGTGAGGAGTTAGCTTACTGGTCTCGGAACCACCAGTACGCGGTTCGATTCTGGCCGAGATGCGTGGATTTTTGAAGGGCGAATAATCCATAGTAGTCATGTCATACTTGCGCCATGTAAAAGAACCCTGGCGAATGCCTGGCAAAATTAAATCCATCCCAGAACATTCCCCTCTAACGAGATCTTACATTCTCCCAAACCTACAGTTCAGATGTAGTTAATTGAGCCCGACATCTGGCGGAGAAAGTGAGAGCCAAATCCCAGATGTATTTAGGGACCTCCCGCGAGGTGCGCGTGCTCGATTGAGGTCCCCAGACCCGAGTCGGAGGTAGGCTTCCAAAGAAGCGGGTGCGTAACAACTGCCTAAGGGCCGTCTTCCTGCTAATAGTCCCATAAAATAAATAAATAAATAAATAAATAAATAAATAAATAAATAAATAAATAAATAAATAAATAAATAAATAAATAAATAAATAAATAAATAAATAAATAAATAAATAAATAAATAAATAAATAAATAAATAAATAAATAAATAAATAAATAAATAAATAAATAAATAAATAAATAAATAAATAAATAAATAAATAAATAAATAAATAAATAAATAAATAAATAAATAAATAAATAAAATACTGATGCTTCGTGAAAGTCTCTTCCCTATCTGCAGGGACGG
The DNA here is from genome assembly GCA_011170035.1 of Teleogryllus occipitalis. Lineage (NCBI taxonomy): Eukaryota > Metazoa > Arthropoda > Insecta > Orthoptera > Gryllidae > Teleogryllus > Teleogryllus occipitalis. The sequence continues at coordinate 239,721 of BLKR01001322.1, read as the reverse complement.
TGCCTTTTGATGTTGTTCTTCAGTTCGAAGACGATGGCGACTACCGCTGCGAGCAGGCCACCCGCTAGGACGGTGAAGAAAGGCACCATGTCCCTGACCCGCAGCACTCGCGGGCCCTTGTCGGGGGGCAACATGTTCTCTACTCTACGAGTCGAGTTGCTCATGTGGAGAAGAAATGAGTCGTGCTCGATTGTGAAATTGGCGAACCAGTGTTCTCTGATTCCTCCGGCATCTAGATAAAGTGTCAACATGCTAATGACATCTGTCCATGGCCAGTTTCTGAAATCAATAAAATATGTTTGAGGTCACTCCCATTACTTTGATAAACAAAAATATTTTTTAGTATTAAAACGTGAGAACTAAGTACACGACATTTTGATAATTAATTTACTTCCTTCGTTGTTTAAAAACTTAGGAGTTAAAATTATCGGAATATTGAAACCATTACAACCATATTTTAGTGTAAATTTCGTAATTTTTTATTTAGACACATCTCAAGTGGTCATCAGCATAATTCGTGTCATGTTATTGAAACATAAATTGTATTTGCTTTTACACCCAAATACATATATAGGTTTGATTAAAAACCAATAAAATGGTTATATTGGAATTAAAATAATATTAAAGGATCTGTATGAAGTAACCGCAAAATTGATTTTGTCGTTCCCTCCTACGAGAGAGATTATAAACCAAATTCAAGATCTTGGTGTCATATATGGTGGATCTTCTAGAGGTATTTAAGCTTCAGAACTCTAAATTCTTAATTAATTGCAAACGAAGACTTCGAAAATACAGAATTATTGAGGTATGATGTGTATTGGTACTAATGTGTGCTTCTTTCTAACCAACGTCATCACACTACGAGGTTCCAAGTCAATCGGCTCACAGGATAATTTCCAATTAACACGAAGTCTACGAAAAAATGACCACAAGATAATGTCCATTGCACAATATTCAATAAACGTAATGTCCGCAGCAAAAATGTCCACAGTAAAGTTCAATGAATAACTTCTACAAATCAAAATGTTAATCTAATAAGAATGTACAAAATGAGTAAGGTCATGTTCTAATCGATCGAAATGTAGTTTTTTCATCAATAATAACATTCATATTTCCTTTTTTAGTATTCTTGTATAATAATAGCAATGTGTTGGTGTAGAAATTAAAAATCGCAAATCGAGGTAATTCGCAATGACAATTTATATTTTTTCGCAGAAGAATAATATTCCTGTAAGTAATGGAAAACTTCCATTTACGAAATAAAAATTGAAATAAAATATATTGGAGGTGTTCCGAAAAGATTTTTTTAACATTTAAAACTTTTTTGTCCGTATCATTCCTCTGAGCATTAACTACAGTGGCCATTGTATGCAACTGACATTTAGGCACTGGCCTTCTCTGCAATGGACATATAAATAAATTGGACAAAACTGTATTGAACATATAATGAAGTGGACATATATAATAATGGACATTTCCACGAGTGGACATTTACCTGTGGACTAAGTGACTGATAACCCGTTACATTACTCCAAATAGTTTACCAATCAGTTGTTAGTTCAAACAGCTAAGTTGAAATTACATGAAATGATCGCTTTACAAAGGAGGTTTAAAGTATTGTTTCAATTCCATTTATTCATGAATTTTGGGCTATACAATATGAAACTTTAGTTTAAATTAAGCATATTTGAAAAAGATTTGAGGTTAAGTTCTGAAGTTAGAAAATGTTTTAGTTGTATGGGTTTATCATAACAGTGTTTACGAGCTGTTATTCACGAAGTGGTGAAGTTTCTATAGTAGTTCAAAAAATAACAATATATACTTTTTACTTTATTCAGAAAAAAAAAGAACCTGTAATGAAGTGGATTCTCTAATGATACTTGCTTTTCAGCGTATTTAAATATAATTGAATGATGAGTTCCAGTTAGAAGCGTGAGCATTTTTTCAAAATCTACATGAACTTTTGGAAAAAAATTCATTAGTACATACATAAACTTAACAATTCTGTTGTCAATTAATACCTATTTCGTATCTTAACTTTACCAAACTTTTTTGGTAGTTTTGCAAAACTGATTATATATTTTACTCTTAACCCTACGTAGGCAACAGCGAATGAAAGAAAACTTGATTCTCATAAGTTTAATTTTCGCTACTGTTTATTTTAAACATTCAGTTTAAATGCTACATTAATGTCAATGCTGAAAGAGAAAAATGGTATTTAAGGAGATGTGCGAAATGACAGGTCAATGTATTTGAGCTTTGTTTATAAGCGTAAATAGTAAAATTAATAAAAATAATAAAAGTTCAAATTAATAAAAATAAATCAGTAATAATAAAATTTACCTCTGCGCTTAATATTGATTTCAATGTTGTTCTAGAAAATTATTCAGTATATTTAAATATGAGTATGCTTCTGTGGGTTTGTAGTATTTTTGTAAATGTTTTTCAGGCAGAATGCCAAGAAAAATAATGTTGAAATTGGGTCATAACTGGTAGAATAGAAAAAAAGAGCCTCAATACATTAAAAGAAATGAATATCATATTGTTCATGAACAGAGGAGTTTCATTACAGTAGTCACAATAGAAGAGGTAAATTTTCTTATTCGAAGCAAACATTGATGAAATTCTTTTAGGTAATATGTGCATTATAAATGATGATGACAATGCAAAGCATTTTGTTAAAGCGTTATAGAAATTAGTAGTGTAAGATCTGAAAAAGTTCTGTAATAATAGAGAGTTATATAACTTTTTCATCGTGTTGATGTGTATTATTTTTCTTAAGTCTTGTATTGCTAAATATTTCTCCTTACCTCACTGCAGTCCAGGCTACGAACTGTGACCCAAGATTTTGTCGCATAATATGAACTTGTCTGGAGAAAATGTGTTTTTCCTGCCATGAATTCCAGGATAGTTTTGACAGTGGGACAGCGTATGGTTCTGCGTTTCTTATCAGATGTTTCATTTCTTTTATAGTAACGTTTCTTATTTTTAAGTTGACTGTCCTGTCATTGGCAAAGATTTCATTACAATCATTAGAATAGCAGGCTACTGGCATTTTCAAATCTTGTAGATCCTCAAGTGTGTTCGCATTTGGGTAAGTGTCCGGATTCGCTACCAAAGAGAACAGGCGTCCCTAAAAGAAACACATTGTGAGAACGTAAAGATATATTTATTTATAAAATATTTGGGAGACAGTAGTCTCAAGTCAATAACTGTTAGATTTGATTTTTATAAATTTAATCAGGATATACATTATTACCGTAGTGGATAGGGGTGTTCAAGGAGTAATGACGGACTCTTCGAAAAAATCTCTTAAGTCAATTTAAAGCATATTATTATGCTTATTATGCGTATTATTCTCTCTTCCCAGATTTCGAATGGTTGACATGCTATAAGCACTCGAACGTTGTTTCTTTTTTTTAAGTATTTATTCATTCACATTTCAGAAAAACAACTTCAAGAGGATGTATAATTTTTATTGATTGCGGAAGAAACGAATACATTTGTTTATTATTCGAAAGTCTCGCATTGCTAAATATTTCTCTTGACCTTACAGCTTGAAAAGAAAAGAAACGAACACAAATGAAAAAGCAATTGAATTCTATGTTGGAACTTTAAGTGCTTTTATTTGAAATTGCCTTAAGAGACAGACGAATGAATAGCGACGTTGAATAAGTGGAAAAGAGCGGTAGTTGAATTAATTGGAGATACCAACGATCGCGGGCATCTACTGTGACGGCATATGCTGTTGCGAGACATACGTAAGTCACGACATACGTAAGTCACGACATACGTAAGTCACGACATACGTAAGTCACGACATACGTAAGTCACGACATACGTAAGTCACGACATACGTAAGTCACGACATACGTAAGTCACGACATACGTAAGTCACGACATACGTAAGTCACGACATACGTAAGTCACGACATACGTAAGTCACGACATGCACGACATAAGTCACGACATGCACGACATAAGTCACGACATGCGTAAGTCACGACATGCGTAAGTCACGACATGCGTAACATGCGTACATGCGTAAGGCACGTACATGCGTAAGGCACGACATGCGTAAGGCACGACATGCGTAAGGCACGACATGCGTAAGGCACGACATGCGTAAGGCACGACATGCGTAAGGCACGACATGCGTACGACATGCGTAAGCCACGACATGCGTAAGGACATGCGTAAGGCACGACATGCGTAAGGCACGACTTACGTAAGGCACGACATACGTAAGTTTCGATGAACAGCGGCGCCTGCTATATAAACAGAAGCTATAACCCGACTAGAATTTGGAACTGGTCGTGAGTCGTAAGCGCCTGGTGAAGTTTGTGTGGTTACGTCGGCCGCAGATACGCCTACTGGGCTGTGGTCCGTGGATACGCTTTCGTTTGCGGACTTCTAGATAACAGCTACTTAGAAATGGACATGTTTTTCTCTCCCGGTGATTGGACGACTCTTGACAAGAATTTAGTTCGAGTGCAGATGAGAAAAAAATGTAACATAGTATACATTGTCATAAACTATTATTATTAATATCCACGTGCACAATATTTGGTACATTTCATCATGATTCTTAAATAAACTGCCTAAGACCAGTTAATGAACTGCACTATATCTCGAGACCGTACTGAATGACGTATGGGCTTGGAACAGCTTCAGAATAATAATTTGCGGAATTAAGAGCTCCCGCCTTTGTGTCCGCGCGCGATCTTTCCTTCCTCTTCCTTGTCCTATCCTCACCCTTTATATACACACACACACACACACACACACACACACACACACACACACACACACTTACACTAACATGCACTACACTACCACATGTTCTGGGAGACCGGTCGGGAGCTAGGACGGTGCCCCGCTGGTGCGTGATTTCTGGTTGGGGAAAACCCCGCTAGTTGACGGTAGGTCGACGCCGGATCTTGCCATCTAGTGGAGGAAGATCTCCGCCACCTCCCGATGAAAAAACATACCCTACACTTCCGGGACTAATGACCTGAGTAGTTGACGCACCCGAAATCACTATCAGTCAATCAATCAATCAATCAATCAATCAATCGACCGTTCGGGACGGCTAGATCTGTGGTTTTAATTACCTGGTACGCGGAAACCACGACGATTGCAGAGGTGAGCAGCGCGCTGCGTGATATACGCTAGCGACGATGACAGCAGAGGTGAGCAGCACGCTAGCCAGCTGCAGTCGCTGTGGCGACGATACCACACGTAGCTGCGGCGGTCCTCCGCACGAGGAGAAGGCTCGCAGCGCTGCGGCCACGCTCATAGCCAGCGACTCGCCCGCCACCGCGCGCCACGCCAGCGCGTACGCCAACATGGCGCCCAGCAGCGCCGCCCAGATGGCGCCGCCGAACACGCGCAACGGCAACGACCACGCGGGCAGCGGGCGAGCCAAAGGGACGACGAGGAAAGTTGTGTCCACTTCACCGGTGCTTTGTATTAGTTCTCTGCAGTGATTCGGAGGAAATAACACTGGAGAGATTTTTATCATGCCCGTTGCAATGGATAGTCGGGTGAGTTTATAAATGTTCTCTGCGTAGTCTTGCGTTTTCATATGTCCAGTGAGCTACAAAAAAAATGTCCTGGTAGAATAGATTTTTCGTTATTCAACTCGACAACAAGATGTAATGACATGAAGCTCGTGCACAATGGTGCGTATTAGATTCCGCAAAGTCAGTGAAAACGAGTTTTCTACCAAAAATAACTACGACAACGTGTTAAACTTTTCTGTGGAACAAGCATGAAATTATGTTGAGATTAATATGGGGTTACGAGTTGACGTCAAGGACGGGTTACTCCATTGTGGAGAGTAATGTTCGTATTTGCTGCAGATATGTCTGAATTATGAATGCATCTTTCGACCACAAACTGCAATCAGCACATTCAATTCACAATCAGAACAAGGAAACAAAATAATTGCAACACCATAACACACATTCTCACATTATTGAGAGGTTTCGTAATATTATAATATTGCAATTCTGTCCTTCTAACAATTCATTTAACTCTTTACCCTTTGCACTCGTAGGGCATGTGTGACATGCCATCCAAGAATGCACTCTGCAGTCAGAAGGTTCTGACACCACATCCTACAACTCGTTAGGCATGTCTACGATGACAATGAAAAACGGCGGCACAGCTCGAAGCCCATACACGACATTCCCCCGTTCCAGCTCGTTCTCACATTATTGCGTCTGTAACACTTTAACTTCTGTTTGAAGACGTTCAATATGAAGATATTAACAGAATCAGGAGGATGATCAGTGCCGTGTTAACGCACAGGCCCAAAGGGCCCGAGCCCAGGGCCACTGACAGTTAAAAAAATTAATTAGAAAACTTTTAAAAAGAAACTATAAAAAATGATGTATGATTAAACTACACGCAAAAATTGACAGAAGTCAGGAGTTATTCTTGAAATTCGGGGGAGGGGGGAGAGGAGGAGAACGGTGAAAGTAAGAATAGAGGGCCCTCAAATTAACGTAGGCCCAAGGGCCCCCAATGCTGTTAAAACGACCTTGGGTTTGATAGCATCGTCTTGACTTGCACCATCTTCTTTAATGCTCCAGTTAGTAAGGCTTGAATGAGATTACTCATTGCTAAAGTATTGTGTGCGTGTTTAAAGAAAATTAATATTTTGGATATTTTTTTAAAGAAGGGAACGGATAAAAATAATTAAATATGAATTTTACGAAGGGGGTAGGATAAATGTTTTGCGAGCGGGTCTGCAGTCATTTAGTTACACTACTGGTTGGAAGTCTTTATTTTAGAGAAAATGAAAAACAACCCTGGAATCACAAGGCTGGGATCACCTGTGATGTCAGAGTGAAATCACGTTAAAATTTTGCAGTCTTTAATAGCATTGCCATGCCGTCATTGTATCTTGCAATCCAATGATTAGTCTTTCGCCACGACAGTCGACTAGTGTATCTTTTCTCCTCACGTCATGCTACAACAGGTAATATGAATTGAAACGTAATTGGGGTCATATTTGACCCCACCTTTCAATTAACGTCACCGATTTTTCTATCTTGTGAGTATGCGCTTGCTGATGGTTTTCATTTATTTTCTGTTAGAATGTCAATGAATCCAACATGAGTTTCCCATTTGTTAGAATAGCGTGGAAGATTGAGTTTTATTTATTTTTGCTCCTTGCATTTTTATACCAAAGTTGCTTGGCAATTTGAAAGTCAGATTAGTAACATTCATAATTTTCTAATTATTTTTGTTTATATTTACAATTTTGTATTTAGCTATCAACAGATTTCTTTCAAAAGTTATTTTGTATCCTATGAGCACCAAATAAGTTCATCTCATAAGTTTATCTGTACGGAATAGTAGCTTTGTTTGCAAGTTGATCGATATAGAATTTATATAGTTTGTTCAGTTTACGGAGGACAAATCTATCTATATATATAAAAGAAAGTCGTGTTAGTTACACTATTTATAACTCAAGAACGGCTGTACCGATTTGGCTGAAAGTTGGTGAGCAGGAAGCTTAGAGCCAGGAGACGGACATAGAATACTGTTCATCCCATTCGACAGCGTTCCTGTGTGAGAACGCACGTTTTTGCACGTTTTCGCACGTTTTCGCATTTTCGCACGTTTTCGCACGTTTTCGCGCATGTTAGCGGTCCCTTGTAACCCATTGTTGTAACGCCGCACTGATAACAGAAAGCGATAATGATAGCCGCCTTTCGTTCGCCGTTATATCTATATATAGTCGTGTTAGTTACACTATTTATAACTTAAGAACGGCTGTACCGATTTGGTGAGCAGGAAGCTTTGAGCCAGGAGACGGACATAAAATACTGTTTATCCCGTTCGACAGCGTTCCTGTGTGAGAACGCACGTTTTTGCACGTACGCAGTGCAACAAGGATAGTACAGTTTCTCACAGTGAGTGCGACGCGAGAAAAAGATGGGACCGGCTGTTACGGCGGAACAGAGTTCGCCGGGTCAGCTAGTGATAAATAAATAAACTTTCTTGTCTCTAGAACAGAGATTTCATCGTTTATTGTTGAATAGTAAATCTGAAAAAAGAATACTTAGGAGAGGGTGGGGTCAGCTGTAACCCCGCCATGTATTTGTTGAAATGAGTCTTGTGAATCCCAGGTTAAGAATGAACTTAAAATACACTTGGAGACTCAGCGAAAAATAATTTTGTTTTCGTAACAGTGTTCCGTAAAAAACGTAAGAGAATATGTGCACATTGTTGTTAGCGCCCATTGACTGAGATGTGATGAAATGGACATACATTGCTGTGCAGAGATTTTTCGAAACATGACTAAGGCCGATGATAAGTATATGCTGTTTGGCAACACTAGTTTATTTAATTAACAAATAAGAACCAGTCTTATTTTCACAGGCACTTTATGTGTATTATTTCAATTTCCATTTTCTCTTTCAAAAAAATTGAAAGCAATTAACGCTCCTTTATCTCCGATTCTGTGCGTTTTGAGTCATGACATGGTAACAGATTCCTTTTAACATACTTTTAATGCCGTTCTATAGAACGGAACTCAACCACTCTATTGGTTTCGATAAAGTCAAAATTTTACATCTCGAAAAGCTAACTTTTAAAAGACAAATTGCAGAAATGTTGTATATTATGTTAAATGATACTATGAATACAAAAAATGACATTCTGAAACTTCATCAAATTTATAAATCATTAATAACAAACAGACATCCATAATTGCTTTTTACCGCTGTTCACTCCTAATTTTTGCACATCCATTCCTTGATATATCTCATTTGTGTTGCTTACTTATGAATGTTTTAGCCACTAAATTAGACGATGCCTTCTGCATATTATTAAAAAGGCTTTACATGAGAATGTTGTTAAAATATTTTTTCAATATGTATATTTAATTTATTCCTTTGTTTTTCACTACAAAAAATGTAATCTTTACTGTCAACCGTTTGTCAAATGCTTTTGAAAAGGCACATGCCAAATGTGCGAAACGTTAAGCAGCAATAAATGTCTATGAATTATACGTCTTAATTCCTGGTATCATCGTATCATCGTAGATTGATCCTATTTGTTCCAATAAATTTGAAAAAGAACCATCTTTCTACAATATATATAGTAAATTACTTCTTGTAATATGTGTATTCAGAATCCATGTTTTGTGGGTCCATGATACCGAAAAATCGAAAACGTCCCTTTGTGGTCACTGCTAGGGCCTAAACAGAACAGTTGATTTACTCCAAAATTAATTTGCTCCAATCGACCTGGGTGATGTCGCGGAACACTAACCTTTTTTATGTAACTGATGATCTTAGTCAATCCAAATATTAATTTGAACTATTTTTTCAATCGTTCACATGTACCATAATCTGAGGGAAAGGTCTACTTACGTTTGGTGATTACGTTACGTAGTGAGATTGGTGATCGAAATATTGGTGGGATCGAAATATGTTTAGGTTATTGTCAATTTTTCGTATGTAGCAGATGAAAAGAAATACTTACACTGTGTATCTGATGGTCGAGATCTTGATCAACATGAAATTTCATGTTGAGGTTCTCTTCAATCGTCCTCATGTGACGCCAGTTGGGTCCAAAGAAAGTGCTACCGCCAGGAATTCTAATTGCTTCAAAGAGGGAAGTATGAGGTATCAGGCTGGATACTGACAAACCACCGAGGTCTTTTAAGCGCAATGCTGCTATTTTTTGAGTTTTCCACCAAAAGAATCGAGGTGGTCTCCTTCGATTCTCATTGTGGATAGCAACTTTACCAATGAGGTCCGGAACTATGGAGATTGCAAAAGGAGGATTCTCTTCAATCATTATAATTCTGACGATTGCACCAAGTTCAATCAGACTCTCTAGTATTTTGAAACAGAGTGGGTGTGGACGCCAGTGCGGCCGTGTGTGCAGGGAGAGGCGGTCATCCCAAACAGAGATTACAACCGGAGCATTTCTTCCAAAAACTAGATTACGTTTGTGGTTCTTCAAAACTTCCTGAAATGGGTTTTCAAATGAATTCTTAGAATATTGTCAATAAACATTAATAATGTAATGGATTATTTGAGTGCAATAACAACTCATCATTAAAAAGATATTTATAGAAGAATATGTTACGATAGACAACAATGGAAGTCAAGGTTAGACGTGAGATAAAAATATGAACAACGAGAAAATAATAAGAAGGAAGGATGATAACAAAACAACAAAGAATAGAGTTAATTTTAGTAGTAATTTTAGTGACGGACACATAATAAATTTCCGTGAATGATAAAAATGATTAAAGAATCACTAGGGGACCAGATGTCAAAGGGTAAACGATGTGATATGCAAATAGCCAATTTGAATACACGCGGATGTTATACAATGTGGAGGACGCGCGCAGATAGACCATAAAAAACGAATTTGAGACATTACTGCACATAGGAAAAGACAATTGAAAGGCGAAGATTACAAATTACCGGACATAAGGTTGTGCGCTTTCGTAGAGGACAGATTGATACGTGTTTTGGACGAGGACACAGCGATTTAAGTCCTGATTGTAAAGAAAAGAATGTGGAGCAGTGATCGCGTATAGCATTTTAGTTACGCGATTTAATTACCAAGATTAAGATGAATGATTTTGTGAATTAAAAATTACAGCGAAGTTAAAGATTGTAAGTTTTGGGGAAAAACTGGAATTATAACGGTTTTCAGAAGGACTAATCGATTATAATTATTATTCAAATGATTCAATTGCACCCGTAAAGAAAAATATTCCTTACGTAGTAATATTTTCGTCATTGCGATTCCATATGGACTAGTCTGTCAACCCTCTATATTAGAAATTTTCTGATGCTCGCAACAATCTCCTTTGCTGATTAATCTGCGAAATTACTGAGCAAGCCACAATATGCGAAGTATTATATATTAATGTGTAAATAAATAAAGAGACATTGTTTACATTAAAAGAGGAGCGTAGCGGGGGATATCCCAGTTGAGCAATTGGGGAATTTATTTAGTAATCACATTACAGAATAACTGAGGCTGAATATATTTGAAATAAATTTTATTAAACCAGTGCTCAGGGAGATCTACTTCAATATAGTCTGTCCGGAAGACGCCGTGACCTACACACAAGACAACGCTTCGCCCTCAGGAAGCTCGAAATGCATTTTGCCCTGAGGAAGGTCACAGAATGGGGGCCAGAACGTTGGCATCTGTGCCTAAGACGCGGCGTCTCCCAGACAGCCAACTAGTACCTGACCCCAGCCGCGGAAGTCTACGCCTTCAATACATAATAATTTCACAATAGGTACTACTTAATGGTAGTACAGTACTTAGGATAAGAAACCATAGATCTTTTTATCCAGACTGCGAAAACGCTGCGTTTAACGATGATGGTCATCTGAACTGAGGGAATTTGTTCCAATTTTTTTTTAATCTATAGACTGTGTCCCCTTGCCGTTATGTCAGTGATTATTACGGAGCGTCTTCATGACCTTAAACATGGCCGAAAATGATCAATAAAATGCTCTTGAAATGTTTTTAAAATGCCCTAAAGCAAAAATAAATTACGTACATAATGTTATCAAAACCGGTTCAGACGATTAACTCAAGCTGTTTGATACGTTACTGATATAATGGAGACTTCTTCTATTTGTTCAAGTGAACTCAGCTTCAAACCTTCGGTAGGAGTATTTTTTACCAGGAAATGTCATTTTTTATCATGAAATTGGCTGAAACGACAATGACGCTGACAGGTATCATCGAAACATTCGATTACCTACTCACAACGGCTGGCATTACAATTCCTGAGCGAAGAAATCGAATAAGCTACTTAGGAATTCCGTCTAGAACATTTGCTGCATCTCATAAATATTATTTAAAGGAAGTACCATTATAGTGGTATTAAAGGCGACGTTATCAACGAAAAATTCAGTAAAAATGACGAAAGAGTTGAAAAATGACTTAATAGTGACGGTAAGAGGTAAAAAAGACTTAATAATGAAGGGAAGATGTAAAAAATGACTTAATAGTGAAGGGAAGTGGTAAAAATGACTTAATAGTGAAGGTAAGAGGTAAAAAATGACTTAATAGTGAAGGGAAGAGGTAAAAAATGACTTAATAGTGAATGGGAGAGGTAAAAAATGACTCAGAAATGAACGAAGAATTCAAAAAGCGACTTTCTATACTACACGACATTGTTCTAAAGCGAAAAGAAAAAGAACACGTGATTAAAATCTGCCCCTACTGATTATGATCTGCATTTGAACATTCAGTTGTCGCAACTTACGCCGATACTTACCGCTATCGGAGGGGCGTAATCGGAGAAAGAAGCGGCTTCGCACACGTCCTCCGTCAGGAAGCGGAGCACGCGCCGATGGTCGGTGGCGGCCAGCACGTAAGAGTGCTGCTCCTCCAGCCAGACGGGCGCCGAGCCATTCACGGGGCGAGCGGGCGCTCTCCACAACACCACGGGATAATTGGGGTACTCGTGGAAAGTCCGGAGCCAGCGGTAGGCGTCTCCCAAGTCCACCACCGCCACCGCCCCAGCGAACCACTCGGATATCCGTTTTGGATGGTGCATCGCCACCAGGAAGCCGTCTGTAGGCACTTGGATATAACGCTGTGAATTTACAGCCTTCCGTAACGCCCACCCGCGGGAGTGTAGAGCTGCGGCGGTTGTAGCTAGAGAGCGTAGGGTAACCGCAAACGATAGAAGCAGCAACAGAGACGGTTTCATTGGACGCATCGCCTTCTGCAAGCACGAAATAATACTTATTTATAGGGGAGAACTTTGATGACCTAAAACGTCACGAAAAATGAGCAATAAAGTGCTCTAAAAATGTTTTTAAAAATGCCTTTTTTAAAATTTGTTGCGTCTACCATATTGACGCAACGCGTCTCCAAGACCCTTAAGGGGCGTTGAGCGCTTTGCGCTGGGGAGTAATCCTCTATTACTAATCAGTCATGTCGCGTCACGTCGCAGTCAGTTGTCAAGAGGACCACCAGGTAGCATCTCCGCGTACGCGCCTCATGCCACGCGCTCCTGCGTCACTACCCAGCGGCCAGAATTGGGAAGGAATAAGGATAGGGGCAGGGTTTATGACACTTCACAAGGGTTGGACTAGCCCTTGTGAACCAGCAAAACTCGTTTTGAAGGAACAAGTTTCACATGAGATTCGACGGGAATCGAACCCGTATCTCAGAGGCGAAAAGCTAGCGACTTCGCTATGTGCCACGAGCATAGCATAGCCTTAAAAGCAAAGAAAAATGACGTAAAGAAGTAGATCAAAACAAGATCAGATTAACAACTATAGCTGTTGAATGTTACTTATGTAATCGAGGCTTCTTCCTTTCGTTCAAGTGAACTCAGACTGCAAATTTGTGGTTTGGACTGAACCAGGATATCTTTGTCCTTCCCAGTTGTGACTGTGATGTCCCTCCTGTGCGAATGCTAGTGTTTAAGCGTAATTCACGCAGGAGAGTCTTCACGTTAATGAACTGAGTGGTCGAGGAAGGGGAGAAGGTAAAAATGAGCAAAGATCGTTCATTTTTGAATTGAATGTTTAATTTCATTACTCGTCACCATCTTATTCCGAGCTGAGAGAGAAGGAGGAGAAGGAGAGTGAGAATGAAGAGAGGGAGAAAGAGAAGGGAATCGAGATGCGCTCTTGATGGCGTCAGCGTCTTACCATAGCCCCGATCTCGGCCTGGAGGAGGTTGAATGCTGCGACGGCGTCGGTGTTCATGGTGATTGGGGTGGCGGCGACAACAGAGCGGCGCACTGCACGGAGACGAAGTCCTCCTCGTTGCTTTGCACGTCGCGTATTTATATGAGCCGTGGGGGAAAGGTGTTTTTGAGAGTGCTCTTTTGGAAAGTTCTGGGGGGTTGTGTCAGAATTTGTCAACATGTTTTCCGTAGAGCACTCTCTTTCCCAACGCGGCGATTCTTCCGCTTCGTCGCTCCGGTTCTGGGCCATGTTAATTGAATTGTTGTTGTTTTTTGGTTGTTTTTGATATGGCTCATCACATGACGCCTAAGTGAACAGGCGCCAGGTACCAGTGTTTATGAAGTCGTTGGAAGCAGGCGCATAGTGTGGCGAGTATTGATATTCAATGTGGTGGTGAACTTGTGGGTTGATGCCGAAAAGCAAATTCAGAGGCGCACGGACGGTACATACTTGTAAATTTCTAATAATTATATCCACAAACGAAATGTCAATAATGTTAACGAGCAGTTAATGTTTAAGTCATGGTATTTAACACTATACATACAAAATATTTGAAGGAAAAATTTAGAGCCATATTTGAACAAATTGACGGACGAACGGACAAACGAATAGACAGATGGACAGACAGACGAATCGACAGACAGAGATGGGAGGGAAGACAGACGGACTAATAGACATGCGACTGTACATGCGTACAAATATACGCAGAAATACATACGGACGGATAGACATACCGTCAGGTAGACGTACGAACAGATAGACATACGGACAGACATACGGACGGATATACATACGGACACACGGACAGACACAGACAGATAGACTGACGGACTGAGAGACAGACAGACGGACAGAGAGACAGATAATCGGGCAGGCACAGATGAACAGATAGACGTACAGGCATATGGACAGACTTACATACGGACACACAGGCAGGAATACGGACAGACAGGTAGACTTACGTACAGACAGATAATCGGACAGCAAAACAAGCTTACGGACAGAGATACTTACAAACACACTGACGGACAGATAGACGACATACGGACAGATAGATAGGCATAGGGACAGGCAGATAGGTATGCGGATCGACAGACATAACGACAGAAAAATAGACATACGGACAGAACTGCAGACGGGCGTACAGTTGAGTTCTGATATCTCCGGCCCTGTGACGTCATGCCATTTCGCTGTGTTAGTCGCAGAGCGAAGGAGAGGGGGTAGAGTGGGGATACAGAAAGGAAGCGACGGTAGGGAGTGGGGGAAGATATGGACACTACTATTGAGTTAAAGACATTGACCTTACCTAATCATTGTCCACTGATGAACTATCGATATTTTCTGTGTCTTCACACTCGATATCCGAGTCCATATTTATAACAATACTGTCTATAATATCTGGCACTATACCATCCCTTTTCCAGTATTCATTTTCAAGTTTCATGACATGAGAGCAGTAACCCTTCCTGTCTTCAATAGTGACTTGAGTGATAGCCCAGTTTGTAAGCTCTAACAATTTTGCTGTCGACGTGACCCCAGATACATTTCTTTCCTTTATAAGTCTTAATTTTTGCCCATGCCATTTCAATGGGATTAAGTTCACACATGTAAGAAAGAAGGCGGATGACAGAATGACCCCTACTGGTAAACAGCTCATCAACTTTGTACGTCTTGTTTTGAGGTTTTAGTTGCAGAACTAGTTGGTATAATTCAGGCTTCCTCAGGTTTTCATTAACATGCATTCCTAATCAGTTGTCAATCCATGTTTCGTCAATATACACTATTTCTCGGTCGTATTCCCTTAACTTTCTTATTTGCAGGAGATACCTCGCTCTCCAATCAACAATGTCTGCTCTCTCGACCAACACTTTGCGTTTTGAATTACAGTTCTTCCATCTGAATCCCATCTACTCCATCAACCTCCATAGTGACTTTTCTCTCCAAGGAAAATTAATCTTTTCTTTTATTATTGGCAGCATTTTTGATACCGCAGGCACTTGCTTTTCACGGACACAAAAATTGAAGACAGCATTTCTGATAACGCACATGTCAAATTCATCGATTTTAACGGCGTTGTGACGAGTCACTCTTCATTTCTTACCAGGTGAAATTAGTCGTCTGTCAGCACTTGTTTAATTTCGTGTAGTATTTTCTTTACGAATTGTTTTAATACTAGTTACTCCAACACCGGTGTATGCCGCTGCTCTTTCTGTGGCTTTTGTCAGAGGAACTAGCAGATGATTTTGTGTCTTTATGACACGCATCAATTACACTCGCTATGATCTCCCTACCTTCACTGTGAATTGTCGAATTCGATTTCCGCTTCGCCATTTCGCATCTAACATTCGCGCACTCTGAAACCGCTGAATCAAAACTGAGCTGATGTTTGCGAAACCAATGCATTGACCAAGCACGCGCTGGCCCTTTTCTACAGCCTATGTGTGACTCACGGACGTCTGTCAAACAAATCCTACAGCTCATCACCTTATCGCGCTCCCTTCACCCCGCGGAGAAACTTAGACCCCTCTCACAGGGCCGGAGAACTCGGAACCGAACTGTACTCGTATTTGCGGACGGACGATTAGACGTTTTGTTCTCATTCAATATTTTCTAACAAGGATCATCAAAACATTGATTCAGGCTGCACAACTGGGTTAAACGTATTTGTACCTCTTACTGAAATTTGAATATTAATTTCGTTGCGATACAAATGTTTTTGTAAATTTTCCAATTACACTGTTTTCTAAATTATCAACGAATGAGTAAAAAAAATCCAATTGTTAAATACACGTTTTTGTAGTCAGCGTTTTTTTAAGTAAGGTTTAAAAATTCTAAGAGTTGAATCTTACAAGATTACTTAATTTTTTATTTTAATCATTGCGATGTCTACCAAAAGTCCATTTTACAGACATGTTGATCTAAAATTGGTTCTAGTATTGTTGATTTTAGAAACTATTATTACCAAAAGTGTTAGCAGAATTGCAAAACACATTGACTTATTCAAGAAACGTATTACTTGGTACTGCGCTCAGTGTACATTTATGAACAGTTATAAAAATATATCACAGGATTAATTGCTTTGTATTTGCATCCAGAGAACATTTTTCACCTTTTAGTTTTCTATTAACTAAAGGGCTATTAATAAGGACAATAATCCTATATGCAAATGAATTATTCATTATTGTGCTTCGACAATGTCGAAAGCGAAGGAGCGCGTATGACAAATGAAGACATTGAAAAAGTGTCACATAAACATTTTAAATGAGCCCAGCCTCCGCGGCGTCGAAGAATAGTACGGCGAGGAATCGCTTGTCTGGCGAGAGGGCACCACCGCAGCCGGAGTCAGATTTATGAGATGCTATCCATCTGGGCGAGCGCGCCCGTCGCCCACACCGGGATGTGCCCTCCCCCCGCCCCCGCCTCCGCCCCGCCCCAATCCCCGACTCGGTCGTTGTCTTCGTGGAACACCATCGGTCTCCTGAGCCACCACAAGGTCACCCAGTTCAAAACTCCGCGGCCATCACGCACGTACAAGAGAACTTTAATTATGTTACTAATTGTCAAAGCGTGCAGAAATTGAAAGAATATGTTACAGCCCCCGGCTACGGCGAGGTGTCTAAGGTCCGTATTTATAAACCTCTGCCAGGGGCCTGCCAGGCCTAGCAGGCTGCCAGTGTTCGGTTTTGCGATTTATGAACGGCCTCCAGCCAATTCCAGTCGTCCCTTGTTCTCCTAGCAAGCTCCCAGATGGCAGGCCCCTAAGAGCGCTGCTGGCAGAGCTCCATAAATACGACCCTAAAGCTACATCTCGGTAAAAATCCCAAATCAATGAAATAGTTTCGATTTCGACTGCAAATGAAAATCTTTGATTGAGATGTTCTCCTTATTCTCGTACTGCGCGTACCAAGTCAATTTTCATGCTCAGTGCGTCGCTGCTTACGACACAGCAGACGTCGTGCGACAGCTAGGTTCCAAGGAATAGGCTATCCGTCATTAAATATTTCATGTTCACGAGGGGCGTTATTAAACATTAGCTTTTATTAATTCGCTTGGTATGTGAGGAATCCTTGTTTATGTACACTGTATGTATACTGTGCTACTATTTTGGACTATAGACTGAAGATTTTTTGATAAAATAGTTTATTACTGTGTTATACGAAAGTATTTCTTGAGCTGTGCTCGTGATAAATTTTGGAAAACTATTTTGTGTGTTTTTGTCCAGTAGCATTTTTGCTGCTGCTAGCCACAGTAATAAAAATTAATTATTCTATTGGACTGTTTATAAACGCTCCTCCTCCTAAAAGAAATCATGAATCTTGAAATCTTTATTATTATTATTATAATTATTATTAAACTTATATTATAAACTTACACTTTGAAACATACCCCTAACTGCTACAATTATTGGGCGATTCGTCGTAACCCGTTTCCGAATTTCTAATAACATGGACGCCAGAAAGGTTACGATAATATATTAACTATTATTACTCTGATAAAAACTGAATATTATCCCGCTAGCTGGGTCGATGGGTTACGTCATAAATAATCGCTATTCTCTAATAATAGCCGATTACCCGATCTGCCATCTATACAGAATGGCGAGGAATCTGAAAACAGAGATTATTTGAACTAGCTACTTATTAGCTTGAATTGGCCAATGAAAATCATTTATCTTTCTTTCAAAGAGAAACTTAATATTTATTTCCTATCAAAATGCAGCAAATAAAAATGTAAAAATTTACAATGAGAAACTTTTTTTTGTCATGACCTGGTTCGAACCTTATACGGCGATTCTGGTCTTCGCGTGCTCTTGATTGATGCTACCTCGAAGAAACGCCTTTCCTTCTTTCTTGAGGCTCCGAAGTCCCGCAGTCCAATTACCACGAATCCTCTTCTCTTCTTTAAAAACGAACACTGCCGATTCACCGCTTCGCACCACTCAAATATTTGTTCTAGCTCCACTATATTATGTCTGTGCCCGTTCTCTCCGGATAAATATCCAGGGCTTTTATGATTACATAACAAAACAAATTCTCAGTTCTATCTTCCGTTTATAGCAATAAAATATGCAAAGTCCGGTATCGTTCGTGAACCGCATACATTTATAAGTTCAAGAACGATTAGAGTTCACTCGCGAAAAATTTCCAAGTCTTATTTGATTCACAGCAAAATATTCAGAACTCGACACGTTCCACAAATCTTAGAAAGTATCACAGATTCACTTCTGGTTCTGCCACGAAAATATTCAGAGTTCGAATATGTCCAAGTCCGATTCTTGCTCTAACACACGAAAATATTTCAAAGTCTGAACACGTACTGTAGACCCCCGAAATTTTTACAAGTCCTAACATGCACAAATTAATCTATTCGCGAGCGAACTGCTCACCGCCACGCCATGCGACAGAATGCTTTTTTTATCGTCCTTTTAAAACCCACAATACCTCGCCTTTCGAAAAAATGCCAAAACTTCCGTTTTAATAATCAGTCGACGCTTCTTCAACCAATCCACAAATCTCTAATATTTCCCCCTACTTACGCCGTCACCTCGACGGTCAGATGAATGTTTGTTTATCCTGACAACCACCACGACGTCGTTACTAAGGCGCCATATTGCTTATTATTTGCCCTAACCATTTCGCCCATTTACGACAAATATTCTGTAATAAAACATGTCCCCATATTGGTATGTCACAACTTATAAACTTATAATTAAAATAATATAAATGACGCAACTGTACCAACTCATGTATTTCTCACACATGGAAATAGTATCATAGAATATATTTGTTGGAAATTATCCTCAGATTTCTGCATAAAAGGGCAGAGAAACATAAAAATCGCATATTCGGGAAATTTTGAAAATTAAATAAAAATTCAGTTGATTGAAGACCTGACAGTGATAAAATATCATATTTAAACATTCTAGTAGTAAGAAAACAGCTTCTAGCATAACCTTCCGAGTTAACTTCACTCTGCTAACCTGCAGAGACACAATACACTTGTGAAAGGATGAAGTATCTCAATTCTTCAAAATATGAACCTTGACTAACCAATTCTAACAGATTACTGGTGTATTCTATCGCCATTTACTTTATATTAATTTCCAAAACATTCATCCATGAAAGGATATCAAGAGTGAAATTAACGATATCGTTAGTATTAAGAAGATTGAAATATCAATGTATATAAATGTGTATATAAAATCAGTTATACTGTTTAAATAATTTTTAGAATGCTATTTCTGAGAGACAAGGCAATAAATTTCTGTTTTTATATTCATTTTCTGAGTCAGTGTAAGTATTTAATATTAACATCCCACACCTCAACAAATATAATACAAGTACGTCACACTATTTCTAAAGGAGAGTTGAAATTCAGGCACAACAGATTACAGCGCACTGATGGTCAGAGGAGAACAAGAATAGGGCTCTGTGAAGATACGATTAATTACAAATGTCCCACAAATTTGTCGTAATGCCACAAGGACATGCATTACGAAATTAATCAAGCAAAAAGAAAGCTCATAAATCGTGCTGTGCTACGATCACATTATATGGAAATGGAGCCACAATTCTCAAGTTGTCTTCTTCAATAGGCGACGAGATAACTTTGAAGGAAGCTTAAGACATCATATAAGAGAGAAATTGTTTAAACCATTGATTAATTCTTTCTTAACGACAGTTTATCAAAGACAGTGTATAGAATGTTGTTAGAATAAATTTGAATTGAATTGAATAGTATAAGAATGACAAACGACGCATCTTAGATCTAAATTCATCTTATCAATGTACAGAAATTCTCAAAATTCAGACTCCTTGAAAATCAAATTGACATAACGTTCCAAAGGAACTTGATGAATGGAGGAGGCTATGATACACGTTTAAATTAACACTTTGTTAAACATTTTGTTTGTAAAGATCATTATTTGAGATCAAAATATTGTTTTTGTAGCTTAACTCTTAAATTTCAATAATGGCTTGGAAAAGCTCGGGAAAATGGTAAAAACTAAGGGTCTGTTTTAGAGAAAATTCTGAAAATGGTTTATGCGATGGTCAAACGAAACGATACTTTCGCGACCGCCGTCCGACTAGAAAGATATTTTTGAAAAAAAAAAAATATCGGTGTCATGGATTGGATTTCCAAAACGTGTTTTTCCCTCAGTATCTCAACATCGATGTTTTTCAGAATTATAACATTTTCTCTATTTGTGAGTATATGAGAAAGTAAAATGAAAGGTGATGGAACATATTCCCCGAAACCCACATGTTAGGGAGACTTTAAATCATTTGCGGAAGGTACTTAAAGCAAAAATGTCCGTATACAGCCCTAGGACCAACTCGACATCTTGTCTCCCAAGATTCAGCAGCGAATGTACCCACACCCGCCATCGCTGACAATCTAGTCACAATGGAACTGCTTGATTCTGAAACCTCTCTTGTCAATTTTTTTAAAAGATTTTGAGATATGTTGAATTGAAGTGAATTGAATTGATGCCATATTATAGGTGCCGAAACTCAGGCCATGAGGCCTGCTCTTCCGTCTGACCACGCAAATTTCGCTACGCTTCTTTCAGAGAAAGAAGGTATTACTTGGGCGACAAACAAGCAATTTGAATTTAGCTCAGAGACTTCATTTAGACTTGAGAATCTTTTACATGCAGTAAATCTACTAACATGAGCAGCTAGCTTTACTTCCCCTCCGAAGGAAGGCGTACGAAGGATTTTTTCGTTCTCTAAAAAAGAATGCAGGCATCGATCAGGTTTGAACCCGCGTACTTGGGTATAACAGCCTGATACGCTAACAGTTACATCACCAACGACAGAATGTTATGTTGATCACATGAGATTAGGGGTGTCCAACTTGTAAGACCTCAAAGGGCCACAACTAAAACATTTAATATGGTTGCGGGCCATGCTTTCATTACTCGGGCGACTCGCACCTGACTTCCCATAATGTTGCTCTTGGCACGTTGCCCGGCTGCTCTGAAACTAGGCGGGGGAGGGAGAGAACCATGCGTGATATCAGGTCGACCAAGCGTGACGCAGTGAAACAAATCGGGATGATTTTGAATTTCTGAATTTACTAGAAAAAAATCCTTAAATCTAAACGTTGTGTAGTCACCTACTTTTCCATTAAAGAGAGTGTTTATCCCGGCAAGACGCGCACAATGTTCTCGCCCCCACGTGGTTGCACAGGTCATTCACTTTTGACATATAACCTTCCGCGAGCCATACTAAGTTGCATCGCGGGCCATAGGGCCAAACCTGATATAATACACACACACACACACACACACTTGTTCTTCTTCTTCTTCTTCTTCTTCCTTGACAAGAGTTGGGATGCAATGTTCCAAGACTCAAAACTGTTCTGATCACCTCATTCTAGGTCTACCTACATCTCTGTAGCCCTTAGGTTTATATCACAGAGTTAACTTTGGTAGTCTATTTGGCTCCATCCTGTTTACATGCTTACATGCTAGAACCATTTCTGTTGGTATTTTTTATTTAATTTACTACACTGTCAATATTTAACCTTGACCTTATGTCTTCGTTTGGAACTCTGTCCCTCAAGGTTAGATCCAGTAGAGCTCTTCAGAAGTTCATTTGGGAAGCCTCTAATCTTCTTTTTTTCATTTTTCCTGTCTTTCTCTCTCTCTCTCTCTCTCTCTCTCTCTCTCTCTCTCTCTCTATATATATATATATATATATATATATATATATATATATATATATTCGTTTTCTATTTTATATTTATATTATATTATTAATCTATTAATACTACTATTCTATATTATATTCTCGCTATTTTCGTTTGGTGCACAAACCGAGGTGAAGAAATTAAGTTTTTTTCCTTCTCGTGAAAAGTCGTTGAGAGCTGACGTGGGAGTTTTCTGCGCTAAGCGATTCCATTGCTTCCCTTGTTTCGGGCGCATGCGCAGTGCAAATAGGCGGGAGAGCGGGTCCGTCTGGGATGTGAAGTCGGCCCTCGCCCACGGGCGGGTCCACGGTCCCGGGCCAAGGGGCGTTGGGCGGGCCGCCTCGCAACTCATTAACCTGATGCATTGTTCATCCCGCATGTGCCCTGCCCACTCCGCCAGAGAAAATCACAAGTTTGTAGTCTTGGAATCATTCACAACATGGGTGACAGCTCTGACCGGGAGGTCCTAGGTTCGAGTCCTGATGGCGGCAGGATTTTCGACACTAGCTTTTCAGCTAGGTTGAATTCAGCCGCTGCGTGGAGGAGAATTCTAGCGGCCGGCTGCTCTGATCGGTAGTTTTCCGTGGTTTCTTCGATCAACACCTGGCGAATGCCGGAGCAGTACCCTAACAAACGGGCCACGGACCGTGCGCGATCTTTCCTTCATCTTCCTTGTCCTATCCTCACCCCTTAAACACACACTTACACTAACATGGACTACACTACCACATATTCCGGGAGACCGGTCGGGAGCTTAGGGCTTGTCCCTTCTGGGGCGGTGCCCCGCTGGTGGAAGAGTCCTGGTTAGGGGGAAACCGCTCTAGCCGACGGTAGGTCGGTGCCGGATCTCGCCATCCAGCGAGGGAAAGTCACCGCCATCTCCCGAGAAAAAACATGCACTACACTAACGGGACTAATGACCGAAGCAGTTGACGCGCCCGGAAACACGAAGAAATCAATCAATCAATCAATGGGTGACAGCATCCAGGTACATTCACCTCCTCCCAGTGTTACGTTTACTTCGTTGAACCCAGTTAGTTTATTTCTGTTGCTAGGTCACCAATGAGCTATTTTGGCAAGGTACAACTTTAGAAATTAAGAAAATAATTAAGAGACGATGAAGATAAATAAGTTTCCAATCTTGTTACTTTCTCGCTATGGAGTAGAGAGAAAATTACGTAATGCTGCGCGAAAAAATGGCGAATTTTCGCCAGAAGAACTCTTTTTACAGGGCTCTGGCAATGAGAAAGTGGATAAGTCCAGTTGCTGAATTTAGAAAAAAAGTCTCTAACACGTGATGCAGCCAGAATACGTTTTGTGGGCTCTTGATAGCAAAAAGGAATGACGGCAAAACACCTGTCTGACCGTCCATCCATCCGTCCGTCTGTCTATGAACAACGCTAGCGGATTTTCTCTAAAATTGGCATTCAATAATTGATGTGGTTGATGCCGCGGCCCTTGAATTTGAAACTGGTATTTTAATTCTAGGGGGTACATTACATGATGCTCCTGGGACATTTTTCAAATTTAAAAAAAATGGCTTCATCGTTTTGATTATTTTTTTTTTGTTGAAAGGTGTGAAGGCTGGTTAAGAGAATGGTACACGTCTAATACGCTCCTTAAAAACCCTAATTTTCCGAAAATAGAAAAAGTTCAAACTTTTTTCGACGTCTTTCTTCAACTAAATTATTAAAGATAGAGATTTTTTCCTTATTGAAATTTGTTCCTTAAAGATAGATTTTGAAGTAAAGTCATGTAGTTCAATTCTTAGAAAATTCGAGTAATTTTCTTGTAATTTTGCGTGAAAATACGGAGTAGAAAGTGCTGTTTTAGCACTTCTAGTTTACTAAAATTAGTGCTGCCAAAACAGCACATACGGCTTTATCGCATTACTTGTAACGGCTTCGTAGTATTATACTACTGCATGCCTGAGTGCTTTCCACCAAACATTTCATCTCGACGAGGAGATTCGAACTCTGAACTCGTGTCAACACGTTATCACTACACTATTACTCGCAATACGAAACTAAACATTCACGACGGTTAAAAATCTAGGTATTTCTTGCATTATTTCTAACTTATGCAATTTTGGGAAAAAACATAGAGTTCATCAAAAATAACACCGGCGTCATATATAATGCATTCTTCACGCTATCCAAGAACAAACTTTAACTTTTACATTTTGAGTATTTTTTGAGATCATTTTGAAAATGTTGAGGCTTCATGTAGAGAACTTCCACAAATCAAAATATCCCTTTCAAAACATACAAAGCCTCGAGTTCGTTCAAATTTATAAGAAAATATCAATTTGGGGGAAAATCGCCAATACGGTTTAGGAACAAGCATTAACTACCGTCAGACAGACGTTTTGCATCCAACAGGCTTTTCGCTGTCAAGGAGCTGCCACGTGTTAAAAGAAGTAATTCATTAGATAGGAACGGATAGGTGGCAAACTGTAACGCAGCTAGTATGAGAATTGAATCGTTAGGCACAATGTTAGAATAGGTAGAATAACATAAATGTTTCTGTTTTTCAGTCAATTCAAAGCTGTTTTATTATTTTTGGATTTTTCTTGAGTTCCTAGGTAATTGGCAAAATAGTAAATTCCTCACATAGCCGTCGGTTATACGTTTTCATTCATAATTAGTGCGCATTGGAAATTAGATTTTTTGAATGATTATTACTATTATCTTCTAATGTTCATGCTCTGACTAATTATCAATTTGTCCTCCTTAACATGGCCTAAGCTGTCAAGGATTTTCTAGTTTGAGACCACAAAAGCTTTCAACGCTACCAATTGATTTAAACTTTCACATTCGTCGTGGACAGACATCAACGGTTTAAATCATAGTTTTCATGAGTTACTAGCATCTCAAAAGCTATGGAATCTGATCATGTTATTTAATTTTGTCGAGCATATAGCTAGAATCCCTTAACATACCAGTTGCTGTACGAGGGTTTTGTCAAAAAAATACTCGCACGTGGGTTGAATCAGGATTTTTGGCCTTCGATAATACGACAGTGTGCTACCTCCCATTCTAAGGGAGTGGAATTCGTATAAAACACACGTAGGCCCGGAGTCACGTGAAAGTAGTGGTTTGATAATCCTGGAGTGGAGAGTGTTATTCTTCGGTATATTCCGTACAGTACTAGGAGAGGTGAGTGAAGTGATTTCTTTTGTAACTACTATAGATATAAGAAGTAAATAATACGTTTGGTTGCCATAATAGGCAGTACTGCACACACTGTGTAACACGTAGTATAAGAAACAATGTATTAAAAGTTTGCGGTACTTTTTGGCACTCATATGATTAAAACGCCTTCGATCTGACTTTTATGGAAGTGATGGCTCCTGGAATTCACGCGGTAACTTTACTTAGTATATCATAGGATTGGCGTTGAGTTACCACAGCAGATCATGTTAAGTCACGGCGTATGCAGAGAGCAAAGGCGAGCGACCCTGACGAAGTCATGCATTTACTAATGATCGGCCCGGGCGGGACCAGCTAGCGTTGCTTCCTCGAAGTGCTAATGCAGTCGCTGATTAATTCCCACCGCCGCCGACACCCAGTGCCTCCCTTCCTCCCCCCCGTGCCAAGACAATACGCCTGCTCCGACGCTGCCGAAGAATGAACCCAAACTTCTCGCCCGCACGCTTTATACACACACACACACACACACACACACACACACACACACACACACACACACACACACACACACACACACACACACACTAATCTAAAACTAATAACTAATCTAATAACTAAACTAATAACTTATAGCTCCCAGAGTTTTAATAATCTAAAACTCTGGGAGCTATAAGATATATTTCCCCAGAATATTAGGCCATATCTCAGGCAGGAATGAACATTCGTGGAATATACACAACGAGCAGTATGAAGGCTGACTGATAATTGATTTGATGGCTGATTTGATAATAAATTGAATGGGTGACTGATTTTAATTTGATGAATTTATTGGATGACTGATTTGAAATAATTCTGAACATATAGAATAGTGAACTTAATTTTGTGTTCAATTCATTTAAATGGACGTTCCATTTAAGGTTGGACTGAATTGACAGACCTACAAATGTTTTTGCCTTAACATCAGTCAATAGTACACCGTTCATTTTCAAAGCAGCACAGAAATGTTTACTTGAAATGGAAAACTGCATTAAAACCGTTTTGTTTTTATTTACTATTAATTTATTTCGAAACCAATTTGAAACATCTGGTATTGTACTATTTACGGTTTCTTTATTGCAAAGAATGTTCGTATCATCCGTATAAAGAGATGTGTTCTTCCGTTTCTAATCGTCGAGGGTATATCGTTTACGTAGTAGTAAGGGTAGGAAAGGTAGATTTAGTAGGAAGAGAATAGGACCTATAATCGATCCCCGTGCAATTGGCAAAGAGTCAGAAAGGGGAATCCACGTGCAATTGGCAAAGAGTCAGAAAGGTGCGTACGTAATGTTCTATCATTCCTGTGAGGTATTTCTACTCTCTGAGATGGTTGTTTAAGGTACGAACATAACCAATCTAGGGCAATACCACAGATTCCACATTAAGGTAATTTTGAAAGTTAAATGTCATGATCAATGACGTCAAAACCTTTTGAAAGATCTAAAAAGAATCCAATAGGTTCTTCGTTTTGATCCAGTGATGAGGCAACATCTGTAAGGAAAGAGAATATAGGTTGTTCCGTAGATTTTGATTTCCTAAACACACGTTGACAATCCAAAAGCACGCTGTGTTTACTGAGAAGGGTTTCCATTCGTACGTGAAAAATTCTCTCAAATACTTTTGAAAAAACTGACAAAAGAGAAATAGGCCGAAAATTTTGAATTTCATTTTTGTTGCCTTTTTTAAAAGCGGATTAATCTTAGCTGTTTTAAAAATATCTGGATAAATTCCGTTGTATAAGAATGCATTAAATATGTGAGTTCACTGGTGTATAATGGCAGGCGCACAGGTCTTTAACAAACAATCCGGAAATTCATCTAAACCGGCCGAATATTTATTTTTTAGTTAACCGATTATTTTGAGAATTTCATAGGAAGAAGTTTCAGAAAGGAACATCGTGTCTAAAATTTTTTGGGAAATGTCTGATATTGAATTTTGTGGCTGAAGACCCTTAGTGATATTGGCAGCAATTGTCGAAAAGTATTGGTTAAAGAGACTAGCCAGTGTTGCCGGATGGGTAATATTTCTATCATTATAATATAACATTATATATTATAATATTATATTATAATAAAAAAATTCCCTACAAGGTTTCTAGTTGATTTGGTCGTATTTTTATTATATATTATAATTTATTAATTATAATTATTATTTTTATTAATTTATTAATTAAATAATATTTTTTATTATATTTATTTAGATTAAAACAGACTTTTCACATTGGCGAGGAATATTCACAAATAAAAAAACCTTGCGATTATCACTGATCATGGCTTTCTAGTTGTTTTTCTGGGTAGAGATCACAAGTTTTCATGTTGAATTGTGTTGATGCGCTTGCTTAAAAATATTAGTTCCAGGTGTAGTATTTGAATGTGCACTAGTGGTGAGACAATGAAACATACTTTCTTGCATTATATGAAACTCTTACACCATATTATAATACGTAACGAACCTGCAAACATTTCCCAGTTCCACCCAGCAATTTTTTTTCGTTCCCGCACCTACTTCATTAAAAGAGAAAGTAATGTACTAGAACGCCGGAAAACGGCGAATTTTCGACAGAAAAAGTCTTATTTCCTGCCCCTGGTTACTAAAAACTTAATAAGTTCTATCCCTATGTACAGTAAATTACTTCATCTAACACGTGGTGTAGAGGAAAATCAAGTTTTGAAAATGTTGTTCATATTTCATGTAAAGTATTTCCCAAAATCAAAATATCTATTTTGAACTCCCAGGATTAGAATTATTACAGATCGATCTATAAATATTAATTTTGGAGTCTACCACGCAGACCTCTGGCCGACAGGGGTGGCGGAGCAATCCTACCTTTCGCAGTGAGACACTCAACATTTTTAGAACCTATCGAAAATATCGCTTTGACTGATTAGTGATTCCGGGAGCCTTAAATGCTATAGTCATTAGTTCCGTAAGTTTAGTGCATGTTTTTATTGCAGGTTTAGATGAGATTCCCCCGCTGGATGGCAAGATTATAGGCACCAACCTACGTTCTTCCGAAGATATTTTCCAATCAGGTATCCTCCAACAGCGGAGCACCGCTCGAAGCGGAGCTCTAAGCTCTAAGCACCGCTCTAAGCTCCCGGCTAGTTTCTCGGCATGTGTGGTAGTGTAGTGCATGTGAGCGTGTGTGTAAGTAAGGGTTGAGAACATCACAAGGAAGAGGAAGGAAAGATCGCGCGATCCGTGGCCCGTTGGTTCAGTCACTGCTCCAGCATTCGCCTAGTATTGAGAAAAACACCGAAAAGTACCGATCAGAGCTGCCAACCGGTAGAATTCTCGTACAGGCTGTCTACTGGCCTAAACGGACCACAGGGTGTGGGAATATGATCAGGTGCATCTGCCATATACGCCCCCTATCTTGGCCCACCGCTGTGTGGAGCTTCCCTGGCAGCGGCGGGCTGGGAAGGGAGCAGTCCCGCCCGGCGGGTTGCAGCCCTGGGGCTACCGGCCGCGCCCTCCCTCTCTCCCCC
This sequence comes from Teleogryllus occipitalis, assembly GCA_011170035.1. NCBI lineage: Eukaryota > Metazoa > Arthropoda > Insecta > Orthoptera > Gryllidae > Teleogryllus > Teleogryllus occipitalis. The sequence goes on along the minus strand of BLKR01001322.1, from coordinate 210,633 downwards.
GCGGCCACCGCTAATTGGGATCCCTGGGGCCTTTGCGGCCGCGGCCCCTCCCCCTCCTCTCTCCTCCCCCTCACCTCTTCCTACCCTCCACCTTCTCCACCTCCACCTTCTGCCCTTAAATCTTCCCCCTCACCTCCTCCTACCTTCCACCTTCTCCACCTCCACCTTCTCCCCTTAAATCTTCTCCTCCACCACCTCCCCTTCGACCTCCACTTCCCAAATCCTCTCCACCACCTCCTCCCACCACCTCCCCCTCCTCTCCTCCACCACCACCTCCTCTCCTCCACCACAAACTCATCCCCTCCACCACCACATCCTCCCCTCCACTTCTCTCCTTCACCACCACCTCCTCGCATTCCTCCCCTCCACTTCCCCCTCCACCATCCCTCTTCCCATTCTTCCCCTCCACTTCCCCCTCCACCATCCCTCCTCCCATTCCTCCCCTCCACTTCTCCCCTCCACCACCACCTCCTGCGCCACAAATCCTCTCCTGCACCTCCTCCCCTCCCCCCTTTCCGCTGCCCTCTATTCACCACCTCCCCCCCCCCGCCGTTCTCACTCTCCAGCCCCTCACTCCCTTTCCTTGCGCGGTTGGGCGCCAGTCTACTGCCCAAGGCGACGCGGGCCTACTCGGCAGGGCGGCCGCGTTATCACATCCTTCAAGAGCAAACTTGTTCGTCGGTCTCCTTCTGCCCGTCCCTGCGCCTTCACAGCCCCCGCGCACTCTCGTTTGGGTACTTTTTAAGCCCTCGGGCAGCGCAAAATTGGAGCAAAGAAATCTGCCTCCTTTTCTGTCTGTACAGAACACCCTCGCTTGATTCTTTAAAGGGACGAATTCTGAGAAAGACAATCTGGAAGTGTTCCTCTGTGGAATCTTTTAGTCGGATACCAGTACATTTGCACTTATGTAAAGATATTAATAGAAGTTGAATTTACCTCTTTTGAACTTATTATTGGCTAAATATTATAGAATTGTAATCTTGAATTATATTTGTACATTCGTTTTAGTATATACCATTTAACATTGGTATGCTATTCTAGTGGGCCTAGAGATCCAGTATAGGAATACACTTGTGTGTGAAACCGCCTTGTAAGTCGTGTAATGGGAATTCACGATATGTTATTCACATGTTCAGATATTTGTGTTTTCCTCGCCTTATGTTTTTATTTATTTATTTATTTATTTATTTTACGACAAAAACAGTTTAAAACTACGTGTGGCGTGCTATGGGGAGAAATGAAGTCTGTGCAAGTTTTCAAAATTCTGTAATCCTACCCTAAGCCATATACTACTTGAATTTTGAATAAAGAAAGAAAATGAGCGTTTTTTGCCAGAATTGTTAACAAAAATATTCGCTCCAATGTAATAAAATCTAGTTTCAAGGGTAAAACAGCCATTAATTTGGGCTGTTATCCCTCGTCATGTCTTTCGTCAAGGAATAATACTTCCTGCAACGACATCATTGAGAACAATAATTTGAATAACTATATTTCCCACTAAATTCTAGAAAAAGTGCACAGATAAAGAAGTTATATTTATGTTCAGAAGCAAAACAAGGGGCCATCTCAGCATTTGCTCAAAGGACCAGAGGAACTGGACGAACAACTGATCGAGATGTTATGATTGTGTTTTCTTCACTTTACTCATTCTTCGGCGGTCAGTTCATGTTTTACTGAGCTTGTTTTAAGCATAAGTAACTGTCTGTGTTTATCTTCGAGGCAATATTGCCGTCGACTTTGCAGCGACTATGACTGGGAGATCTTAGGTTTTTGAGGCCCGATGATTTCAGCGCTAGCTTCTTGGCAAGGCCAAATTGAACCGCTGGACACTTCCATCAGACGGCTGCTCTGATCCTAAATATTTCCTTCCTCTTTAGTGCCCTCTCCTCTTCTCTTAAACAGACACGCACACACACACACACACACACACACACACACACACACACACACACACACACACACACACGCATTTACATTGATTTCACTACCACACCATATTTTCAAAGGTATCTGAGAAAGATGCAACCGCAGGGTTGAAAAAGTGCTGTTGTAATGTTTACATTATATACATATGTTTTTCACCACGTATCATTTAACACGTTATGATTTAATTTCAGATGTAAAGAATTTTGATAAAATGTTCTACGAGATGCAATATAATGGCCCATAGAGTATGTTAGACAAATTGGAGAGGCAATGATTATTTGCGATTGTATAAAACTATACTTGACCTGTTTCTTTTGTTTTTTTCATACCAAACTTTATCTCACATTCAGCTCTAAGTCCGTAAAAATGATCTCATAACAAAAACAAAACGCATATTGAAGTAGACCGACGTACAGGCAACTGATAACTCACCCCTTTTTGGAGCTGGCATATATTATTATCGTAAGTGCAAACACATTAACCTCTTTTATGTCCGGTTGTTCAGAGGTCATTTTATTTTCTGCCCAGGTTCAGAAGAAGAAAAAAATCGCAAAGTTTCCTGATAGTCTTTAAGGCTGTCCACCAAACAAAAAGTGACAAGAAGGCATCGGCGGGGTTACGCGGAGCTGTCGTGACTAAACGGCAGCGCCCAACTTGATAAAACACCATTTAACCGCTCTGTCAATATGCTCCCGGTCCTAATGTTAGTCCAGTCACATTTTAATTATTGGTTCGCCTGCTTTCAAGCAAGGCGTCAGTCAGGGGCTATCGTTAAGAAATTCGGCGGTGAGGGAGCAAAGACGGCTGTGGAGAAGGAGGCACACTATTGTCCGAATTTGGAGAAAAAAGGACAAAAATATAGAGTAAATAGTAAATATCGTAAGTTCCAGTTATCAACATAGTAGAACTGCAGTTATCAAAAATAAAATGGAAATCGTGCCGTTTCGATTATACGCAAATTTGAAAGACTGCATTAATCTCGGAAATTAAGTGAAGAAATACGATTTAAAAAAATTTCATTTCACGAAATCCAGTTTACGAAATATCTGGTAAAGACGGTTACAATCCCCAATTATCGATATAAATTAAAAGTGCTACAAGCAGATTCTTTCTTCATGAAATTCAGTTTACCAAATGTCTGAAACAAGCGGTTTCAGCACTGCATCATCTTCGTAAACTAGATATGTTACAACAGCACATTATTATTGGGAGCGGTAACGCAATAATATTGCAATTTCTGACCTACTAACGCCATAGCCATTACTTCAAAACGTTCAAATCAATTTAAACGAAGCACCTGCAGTGCATTTCTGTAATTATTTCCTTACAATCAGTAGTCATTTCTTACTTCCACAAAAGAAATATGTATTAAATTTGCTATTGATTTTGCAACACATTTTACAGATCAGCAATGATAATTGCACAAAAGTTTGCCTTCATTACATAGAAGTGAGCTTCCAATTTTTGAATACTATAATAAGCGATCAGACCTTCTCAAAGTGAAAGAAGTGTATGCATTAAACATGCAAAAAGAAAGCCATGAAATACATCATCTTAGCATGCATAAAAATTAGATTATAAATGTATCTTCTTTCATCATTTAAATATTATATGTGAAGCACAATAGAAATGTGTATGCTAAATTAATATTCTAAAAACAAATTCATCATCATAAACACGCTTGAGCATCGTCTGTGTGCGGTATGTGAAATATATTCAAATTATTGCTGTAACCACGGTGTCAGCACATAACTTCCATTTTTATATATTCTTCGCGACTCTAATTAGTGGTGCTAATAAAGCACGTACTTTCTCGCCCTTAGCAATGGTTATGTAATTACCACAATTTCTCTCTGAATTACCACATCTCAGTCGTTATTTTTTTTAACACATTACAATTGGTAGAGAATTTGGTGCAAAAATTAAATATTTTCAAGCAAATATCACCAAAATTTGATAATTAGAACTGATTTTCATGCAGCTGTACATGAAACTTACTTCCTTCCTCGTTACCGCAGTAGAGAGTACGTAATAAAATTGAATGTGTCGCTTTATTGAACAAAGAGACATTATAACATTAAGGTGATATAAATAAAGCCTCCTTACTGTCTCATTCATATTGAACAAGAAACTGGGAGAGGTTGGTGGCAATGAGAATCAAACGATGTCACTGCAGAGTCTCTGACCGGGAAGTCCTAGGTTCGAGTCCCGGCGGTGGCAGGATTTTCGACACTTTCGTCAGCTAGGTCGAATTCAGTCGCTGTCTAGAGGAAAATTCTAGAGGCCGGCTGCTCTGGTCGGTAGTTTTCCATGGTTTCTCCGATCAACACCAGGCGAATGCCGGAGCAGTACCCTGACAAAGGGGCCACGGACCGCGCGCGATCTGTCCTTCCTCTTCCTTGTTCTATCCTTTCCCCTCACACACACACTAGCATGTACCACCATATATGCCGGAAGACCGGTCAGCGGCTTAGAGCTTGTCACGTTGTCGCGGCTGGGGCGGTGCCCAGCTGGTGGGAGACACCTGGTTGAGGAAAATCCCGCTAATCGACGGTAGGTCGGAGCCGGATCGCTATCTACTGGGGGAAAACCATCGCCATCTCACGAAGAAAAAAATATTCACTACACTTACGGGACTAATGACCTCATTAGTTGACGCGACCGCAGGAACTAACAATCAATCAATCAATCGAATAACAATGAGAATAATTCTAAGAATTTCAAACTATCGTATTGCAACATTGACAGTTTCGTATTGCAATATAACATAATGTAATAATAAAACGAAGTATAAGAAACTCGAATTTTCTATTACCAAGAGCAAATGAAGAAAATCATATTTAAAAAAAAGTTATACATGGTCTTCTTTTATGAATTGACTTTTAAGGACACATGTTATTTGACAAAAAACTTAAATTCAAAAATACAGAGAGTTCGCAAAAAACGGGAACAGTGACAGTTTTTTAACCATTCTTTGCTAAATACGAGGGAAAATATAAAAGAAAAACAATTGGAGCCGTTTTAAAAAAATATTTGTTTAAAAATTGCCGTATTCGAAGAAAGATTTTTAAGAAACCCTAAAAACAATAACACTGTGTTAAATATTATTTAACATTAATAAAAACAAGTTATTTTGTAAAAATATGTTCATACTTCCTTACCACATTGACGAGATCGCCTACACAGAGAAACACAACTAACCAACAGCAAGGTCAGCAACTTCTTTTCCATTTATTCCCTAAAATTTGAGAAATGACAGGTAAAGTATTCTGATAACAATTTCACTGGGGAAGTCTTCATTGGTGATAATTACAGCGCTCTGCTTGATGATGAAATTACACCCCGCACACACACACTTCCACCGAGAGAGGAAAAAGTTTCGAAATTTCTTGTAGCACAGACCGATTACTAAATTGTGCTTATAATACTCGTACGAAAAACTTTAGTCTTTCAACACTGTTTTGTAGCTACATTGGAAATTTTATTGATATTACTACCGGATTCTATAAATGTGAAATTTGTATTCATTTATTTGAATTAATATAAATGTAGATACAATAACAAAATATATTCTATTCATAACGTATATATTACAAAGTCTGGAATTTTTCAATTATCCTAAATTCTTAGAATTCAAGAAATGAAATATGCACCATTTTTTTGTGCGTTAGTTGTTTTACACGAGAAAAAAATTAAACACTTTTCCAGTTATTTTGAAGAAAAGTTTGAAACTGGTGATTCTTGATATAAAGTACCCCCAAAGTTAAAAAGTATGCCTTTGAAATTCAAGGGATCGAAACATCAGTGAAATCCATCAAGATATATCGTTTCGGTGAAATTCATGCCTATGGTTTAGCCGCCGGCGTTGTTCACAGATATGCAATCTTTTTGTCGCAAACAAATCTCATGAAAATTGTGATATTAAAAATTATATTATTAAAATAACGACTATATAAATTGGTGCTCTATCCAAAGTCAAGTCAAGCTACAGATCATGTTAGGTTATCAAAATAAATGATAGATTTATTCAAAGACCGCGTATATTCTATTGTTGATTTCAGAAACGTACTACCTTCGCCCCTAGAAAAAAATGTTGTTGAAATTCTCATTTCATATGAAGTGAAAGCTAGGCCCGTTCTGTTTTACCTATCCGGGCAAACACGAGCGTCTTCGGCCGCAACCTAGCCGCGGTGAACTGTTATGTACTGCTCGCGCATCTTTTTTTTATACATGAGCTCCCTAGTCCTCGTCCAGCGCTGAATAGCACGGCCCGTTGGGGTACTTAGGTTTCACTCGGAACGGCACGTACCAAATTACAATGCTGGCAACAACCACCTCGTACTTTCAAAACAATCGTAGCATTTCTCATGGCACGCTTTGGTGCGTTAAGTTCATGCCCATAGTTGGTGCACCCTTTTAATCCGTGACGTAACCACAGCCTTCCTCTCCCCGCACCCCCCGCTGTGGAATATCAAGATAACTTGCGCGTGTAGTACTCGAAACCCGCCGTCTCCATATTTTCGTCCGGATAAGTGTTTGTGGTTACTCGTTTCCCAAAGGGGCGTGCCCGCAACCTTGGTCCGAGAACTGTCCATTTGCAAGATACATGGCGCACCCTCGCCCAAACGAATAGAAAAAGACTAGGAAGCAGTCATACAGCTGCTACTCTGATAAAATGCATGAAAATCGGAGGAGCCACTCTATGAACGTGTACGAGATAAAGTTTTACATGAGACGTGCAAACATGTCCGGGAACCTAAGCGTGTGTGGGCCTCTTATTACTATTTAATTTGGCGCTAAAGTTCTAACTTGACACAGTACACATTTGTATGCGTGATTAAGACAGTGACGGAATAATAGAATAATACCAAATGATATAGGTCACTCCTTGCTGATGGATCAACATTTCCATAATACTAGCAGAACCCAGCGGACGTTGTCCTATTCCCTCTGTCTCTCCCTCACCCTCTCTCCCTCTCACACTCTCTTCCTTTCTCTGCCACTCTCTCCCTTTCTCTCCCTCCCTCTCCGTCTCCCTCTCTTCTTCCAAATGAAGCCTAGATGCAGTGGGAATTTATTCAACTAAAGCGCCATCTTGTGCTGCAGCGCCATCTAGAGGAGTTACAACAAAATGAACAGCATAAAAACCTTCTCCCTAAAAAACAACACGTTGATGTGCAAACTTTCATGGAGATCGGTCGGTGTCGAAGTTCATTGACTCATTGATTACTGGGCGTCAAATGTTAAGGTCATTAGTCCCGTAAGTGTAGTATACGTTTTCTAAGAGAGATGGTGGTGATCTTCCTTCACTGGATGGTGAGATCCGACGCCGACGTACCATCGGCTAACGGGGTTTTGTTCTAAATATTGACTGAAGATGAACTTTCTAGTAATAGGAAACAAATAGATATTATTTCCAAATGAATTCGTACATACATCAATATCTTACGATATGCAATAGCAACCAGCGTTATTTCTTTATTTTAATGTATCAGCCGGAACACAATAATACCAAGTGATGCTGTTGTCGTTGCTATGTATTATAATAAACAAAGCGATCTTCGGAGATAAGTTCGTCCGGCATGACACGATCCCCAATCGATCATTCCCCTCTTTTCGTTCGTAGATGATTTATTTTATTCACCAGAGGACATTCAGAGTTTCGCGGAATAACGGATAGCGTATCGGGCAGTTGTACTCCAGTTTGCGGGTTCAATCCCCACTGAAGCCGTGTACTTTTAAAGGCAAAACAAATCGTTCGTACGCCTTCCTTCCGAGGGAAAGTAAAGCCGACTGTCTGATGTTGTAGATTTACTGCTTGTAAATGATTCTCAAGCCTAAAAGAAGCCTCTGAGTTAAATTGAAAACTTGCCGGTAAAAAGCAAAGATGTGGCCCAGGGATCAGCAAAAGAGGACGCGTAGACTCTGGATATTGGAAGAATGCATGCGGAGGGAGTGGAATATTAAAGACCTGCTTTCTGCAACCGAGGAGAGGACCCCGAACGAAGACGGATGTGTATGGTTGAGCGAAATGCTGAAGGTCTTAGTGAAACATGCCGAAGTTGTTTGGAAATCGGTGCAGCCGATGAAGAAGTACAAGTAAAAAGAAAATGAGTTTCAAGACAGAAAAACACCCAATACTGCACGCAATTCTATTAGAAGAGCATAAACAGTTATGTGTGAAGAAAAATGCGTTGGAAAAGAATATCGAAGTAGATGAAGCCTCTAGCCATCGTGATGAAAAAGAATAACAATATATGCATGTGAACAGTTGGGCGAAGAGTGAATACAAATGTAACACTGTGGCAGCACCAAGAGGACACTTTGTCAGTTGCATCTCGAAGGAAAGAAAGAAGATCCTTCTGAGAAAATGACGATACCACTGGAATGCAACCGTGCAGAGAAAATGCAGAAACTATGAAAATAGTAAAATAGAAGAATGAAAAATGTTCGTCAGTGAGAGAAAATACGTCTCAAGTAAAATTAGTTTGGCAGAATTTTGAGAATAAAGATGGTATCGCCAGCGGATCAGGAATTATTTACGAATTCTTCCCTCTCAACGAAGGTTTTTTTTCCCCTAGGGCTTTTATCCAGCCGACAGCCGGTTGCCCTTTACTTCCCGAAGGGACGCATATTCGACCATACACTAGACAAACACTTTCGGGCTCCTCTGATCTGGGGTCAGCAGAACGCGAGGCCCTCCGCGACAACACACACAAAGTCATGGGACAAACATCCATGCCCAAGGCGGGACTCGAACCAGCGACCCTTCGGACTGAAGCGTTGAGTCGTACTCGCTCTTAGCCACCTCGGCCATCCAGGTCGGATCTCAACGAAGGTTAAAATTTTAGAAATACCAAGCGATATAAGAAGCTAATAGGTTAATGTATTGCTGAGGTATAATTGATTGGATTAATGTCAAAATGTATAGTTTGTGTTTAAAAAAGAAATGTTATTGGATTGAAATAGTCTAGAGGAAATGGGTATAGGAAAGTAATGGACGCACACTAAACATCTGGGCTAAGTGATTAGAATGTAAGGATTTTAGATATAAGAATTTGGATGTAAGTGTAAAATAAGATATATAACAGTGTTAGTGAAAATGCCGTGTGTGACATCAAAAGAAAAATACTTCGGAACGAGAAGTTACTGAAAAAGTTAATTTCTTTCTTAAATTCTTTGACATGGTAACACTATTAACACTATTTTACAAATAGACCAAAATAATGGTTACAACACCTCCATCATCAAAAAATGTATCAAAGAAAAAGAAATTAAACTAATAATTTAGAAAGCTTTTCCACAAAATCTACCCCCTGAAATGAAACAGTTTGTAAGTATTTCATATATAGGTCCCATATCCAAAAATATAGAATAATTAATAAAGCCAACATATAGGTTTCTTACAAAACTTTCAACACCCTACAAACGTTGTTTTCCAAAAACAAATCCTCTATACCCATAAGAGAAAAAAGTGGAGTTTACTTATTAAAATGTAATAGTTGTAATTCTGCATATGTATGACAAACAGATAGGAAGTTTACCTGTAGGCTAGATGAACATCTAAGATCATGGAGACTGAAACAAGAGCACTCCACATTTGCCAACCACCTTATTCAAAACAACCACACTTTCAACCAGGTTACCAATTTCAAAGTTCTACATTTCGGAAACAAAGGTAAAAAAATATTTTAAAAAATTTAGAAATCTTAAAAGTATACAAAAATCCCAACCTAATATGTCTCAATGAGCAATACCAATTAAAATCCAGCCCCATCATAAATGTATTCATTGGCTAGCTTTCCCATCCTTATACTTCCTCCCTCACCTTCCCTCAGTCTGCCCTCGAACATAGTACGCAGCACAAATCCGCGCCATGCTAGGACAGTTTCACCATGGTTAATTATAGTGTTTAATGCATGTTCCTTAGGTAAGTACTCTAATTCAATAATTTTATGTTCAAGTAGTTTATGCACTTCCTTGTAAGATATAGTTTTTTATATGTTAATTTGTGAATTTAATTTTATATTGTAGAGCAACTGATGATGGGGAAAATTTCCCGAAACATTTGTACGGCTGAATTTTCTGCAAAGTAAATTTATTTGTCCTACGATTGTGGTTTGATATCTCCTATATCCGGATATTTTATCATGGATTACCACAAAATCTCCGCTTCCACTACAGAATTTAAGAAAGAAAGATTATAAAAAAATACTATCATAAAATTTCGATAGCCATAATCATTTATTAGATTAATATTAATTTAAATAAAAGAAATAGCAGACGACACTTTATGTTCTTAGAAAGACAATGCAATAAATACAAAGTGTTATTTCAGAAGTAGAAAACCAGTAAATTAATAAATTCCTAAAATAAATATGTTAAATGCGTACAGTGTAAATAATAATGACAGAGATACTTAAAAAATTATATTTGTGCAATTTTTGAAATTTAGAATGATTCAACAAAATATGTTGTCATCTATTCAGTGGGTTATGCACTATCCGTATAAAAAAGTTTAAAGAAAACATTTCAAGCCGTTTTCGATAAAATCAGTTTTTAATATGTTTTAATATTGCCCATATTTCTTTCAAAATTACTGGAAAAGTATATTCTCAAAAAGTAGAGAAGATTAATTAAAGAATTGATTGTGGAGAACAAATTTCATTTGAAGAACACCACCACATCCCAGGAAATACACAACATTTACGAGTGTAATGACAGTAGCAATTGTTACATCCAGAAACATTAATCAGTGAACAATATTATTAATACCAGTATACCCTATTATTATGTGGATATTCTTATTCATTTTTAAGATCACTATTATAGAGGTGTGGTCAAGCTCATCATATCACATACCTCTTGTCAAACTTTTATGTAAACCTTACGAATATCCCTCCACTATCCGAATTCACGCTATGCAGAAACCCGAACCCATACCAGAATTAAAAACTAATATCCACTGCATGTATTCCTCAAATTTTTATCCGAAATGGATTATACAAAGGGGCAAATCCGGAATGGATTAAACAAATGGATTAATAGGTTCGTAGTACCAATGCATGTGACAAAGTTGTAAAAACTAAACCATGTAACCCTCTCGAAATGAAACGGTAAAAAAAGGTGTAGTGAAGTTTTTATAAACGTACACACAATTCACTTCCCCATAGCACATCACACTCAGTTTTTAACTGTTTTTGACGATAAATAAATAAATAAATAAATAAATAAATAAATAAATAAATAAATAAATAAATAAATAAATAAATAAATAAATAAATAAATAAATAAATAAATAAATAAATAAATAAATAAATAAATAAATAAATAAATAAATAAATAAATAAATAAATAAATAAATAAATAAATAAATAAATAAATAAATAAATAAATAAATAAATAAATAAATAAATAAATAAAATTAAAATAATACATGACAAAAAATCGAATCGTGTGAATGGTAACATGGGTTTTGTCCTTCTTTTTTCGCCTTTCCCACCACCGTGAGGCTGAGGCGTCAGCAGGCCACGCCCATCTCGTTCTGGTAGCCAGCGGCGCGTTCTGATAAATGCACTGATAGGCCGCGGACGCCCAGGTGGCTGCGGCTTGTAGCGAGAGGAGCTCCGGAGATTGAACGTCGCGCCGCTGGAAATGGAGCGGGCAGAGTTTCGGGGTTTCGTGACCCGGCAGACTGGTCAGGAGGCCAGTCAGGCAGACGCCCGGAGAGCGTCGTAATGTGGAGATTGTTGAGAGATCTGTGGTTAACCCTCCATCCAATTCTGAACTAGAGCCAGATGGGCAGGGGTTTTTTCAATTTGGAAAAGATCGTACGTGTGGTTTAGGCGCTAGTAGTGTTCACAGACGGACGAACGGACGGACGGACGGACGGAAGGACGGAAGGACGGAAGGACGGAAGGACGGAAGGACGGAAGGACGGAAGGACGGAAGGACGGAAGGACGGAAGGACGGAAGGACGGACGGACGTTTTGAAAAGAACCACTTTTGCGGTATCAGGGGACCCCAATACGTGTATTTCCGTTGAAATCTCGAAATCTATTTTCCGCAGCATTACATAACTTTCTCTATACTATGTATATTACTCCCGTAAATATGTATTTATACGAGCAAGTAAAAATGATAATTTCTGCCAAAATGAGAATTTGATTGGTGACTGGTGATTTTGAGTATTTCGCGTTTTAAGGTTCGAATGGTATCTGTTGTAATAATGAGACCCAATGTAAGAAGGTCTGTCTAAGTTGGTCAGAGCATATACGCTACTTCCAAAGGTTTGAGATTTGGAGACATGGTTGGCGCCAACTTCTTGTAGATCATGAAACCGGGACCGGTAGCTTAGTGCATCAACTGGTGCCTCTGACCTGGAGGTTCTAGGTTCGAGTCCTGACGGCGACAGGATTTTCGACAGTAGCTTTTCAGCTAGGTCAAACTCAGTCGCTGTCTGCAGGAGAATTCTAGCGGCCGGCTGCTCTGATCGGTAGTTTTCCGTGGTTTCACACCAGGTAAATGCCGGAGCAGTACCCTACCAAACGGGCCACGGACCGCGCGCGATCATTCCTTGTCTTCTCTTTTCTATCGTCTCCCTTTACACACACACACTTACACTAACATGGACTACACTACCATATATTCCGGGACACCGGTCGGGAGCTTAGAGCTTGTCCCGGCTGGGGCGGTGCGCCGCTGGTGGGAGAGTCCCGGTTAGGGGGAACATTTTAACACACATTTTTAACATTGTTATACAAAATGTGATAAAACTGTTGAAGAGTGACATAATGTAGAAAAAATAATTAAATACTTAACCTTAGAAGTCATTTACTTAAAGACAACTATGGAGATGGTGATACCACTATTCTTCACAATGCTTCTTTTGAGAACATTTTCTTTATATTTTGCTTAAACTAGACAGCAACTAAGGTGTAAGCGCTACTTTTGAAACGAACAGTAAAACCCTAAACCTACTTACCTTTACCTTAACCTAGGGTTGTGGGGACAATAAGTCCGACTCTATTGCTGACTTTTGTGAAACCATTGAAATAATATTTTTAACTAATTTCCTATGCGAGTACAAAATGAAAGAAATCTATGCAGCCTAAGAACATGAGATAGGTTTGTACACATTCAGAAAATCGGAGAAGATTGAAAAACTATAAGTTTTTATTATGACCGAAAAAATTAATTGCAGTATTTGAATGCGTTGCTGTTTGTCTATCATTCTGCACATACCAACTGAATTTTCTTTCACATTCATTTTCACCGTTGTGTCTCTGTAAGATGCAGCTGACTTCAAGCGTCAAGAATGGCCCAAGGAAGGGGTCACCCACCATTAAATATTTGCTATTTACGTGTTACGTTTTACATCATCAACTTTTTTGATATTATTGGTATGTAGAAAACCGTTGTATAATAAACATGTTATAGCAGTATTCGTATTTATTGTTTTTGATAAAATGTATAATTTATTGCAGAGCTATACAAGAGTTTTAAATTTGTTGTTCTTTAACAGTGATCATTCTGGAAAACCATTTGTGTGGTTTTGTTCAGCAGCAGTTTTGCTGATGCCGCAAGCCACAATTTAGTATTTAAAATGTTACATTTCATTAAAATTATTATATTAAGAAAATTCTGAATTTTAAGAGACTAACACGATGAAAAGTTTCGTAAAGGTTCAATGTTATAGCTCATAAAGTTTACAGAAATTAACCATTCGTTTGTATGTCCGCCTGTTTTGAAATATAGCATATGTATTCACAAGATCAAAAACTGTCCGTGAATGTACATTCAATAAATAATACGATGCCAAAGAACCCATGCTTTAATATCCGTTGCGATTTTGTGTAAACGAATTCATTTCCGTTTGCTTCCTGGTCGTTGAATGGAAAGTCAGAGGTGCCTATTCAATGTTTATCTGCAGCCGATTTACTTGGTTTTGTCGGAATATCAATATGCAAACGTCGAATTGATTTTTACCACAGATACCTCAAGCCAGTGAAAATCCAATGGTTTGAACTCGCTTGTTTTTCCGGTAAATTTTCAACAAATTTCAGGAGCTCAGGGAAACAGGTCGTTATGAAATATTAAGTGCGTAATGGTGGGCATGAAAACGAGTACGCAGTATTGAATGATGGAAAGGCACAATAAACCCACTAGAACAAGAGAGAGAGCAGAAAGCGAATAAATAAGATGCGAAACAAGTGTTTTCGATGAAACGAATATAAGGAATAGAACGAGTATTAACGTACATCGGACAATGCACTGGATGTACAGTGGACTTAGACCGTCATATCACAGGCACTAATTCTCACTTGTTCCGAAATGACCATATAAAAACTGGTACGAGTTGTAATAACTCGTAAGAAAGAAGAACTGAGGGATGTAGCATTGGTTACTGTATTACAAGTTCGTTGAAGTGAGACTGGATAGAGTTCACTAAGAAATGAACGCCTGAATGTAGGTCGGTAATATTGACGTGATATTGTTGTTTTAAAACCCAAATAGTAGCGACTTCAGGATACTGGAAGTTTGGCGAAGCCTTGGGGAAGGTACTCCAGCAAAAATTAATCGGTAGTTCACAAGTATGGAACAAGATATCCGCGAAAGCGTAGGTCACGTTTGCCGATTGATTCTGTTATATGAATTCACAAATAATATATTTCATTTGTTATTGACTTGAAGTGTTCTTATTTAAGTTATCTCAATAGGAAGGCCAACGGACAGCGACGTTTGGTGGGTGGCAATACAGCTGTAGCTAAAGTTATTGATATTCAAACGATCGCGATTCACGAGTTCATAAGCTGTTGCGGGAATATTGAACATTAAGTGGATTCGTAACACTGTCATAAGAACAGTAACAGACTACTGTCAGAACATTAAGATTAATCAGAAATTTACTATTTTCAACGTTTTTATAATATCTTTGGTTTTAGTACCGCTTTCATTTAAATTAATATATTCAGAATCAGATACAGATGATTAATGATACATACTTTATTATTAGCAAGAGAGTTTCAGCGAAATGTTAATACTTTATTTTCCTATTTTATTTCAAGAATGTACGAGGATTATCCGCTAGTCACTATATTTCCAATTTTAAATATTTTATCATATTCTTTCGCAATTTCACTCCGTTCTCAGCCTTTAGATTTCTTGAGTACGTCCAATCACCTTCTAACTCAGACTACAGAGCACGCCCTCTTGGACACGACTGAAACCTTCCCTTCCCCCAACTCAATGACGCATCCCTCATGGCCGAAACGGCATCTCTGGGGGCATTCCACACCCTACGGCGCCCAACCGGCACATCCCACCCAACGCCCTGGGAAATCACTCGCCACAGCATTGCTCGCTTCCGCGGAGAGCAGACGGGCCCCTCCCTACTCGAGGTGCCCGACCACGCGGGAGAGAAAGCGCAAACCCTGGGCCTGGCCACGCTCGTCCCCGCCCGCCACACCACGTCTCGCCTCGCCCCACCTCCCCTCGACACCGTTCACCACATCACGCCTCCGCTCGCCTCGCCTCCGTCCGCCATGCCTCCGTCCGCCACGCCTACGCGCCCCACGCCTCCGCCACGCCTCTGCCCGCCACGCCTCCGCCCCCCACGCCTCCGCCCCCCACGCCTCCGCCCGCCACGCCTACGCCTAAATAAATTTCAATAAACTGATATGTACGTTTCTTTATTAAGAGAGATACAGCACGACTGAAGAAGTAAATTCGTCGTTACATGCGAAATGTAGCCTTACTCCTTTGTGGTGAGTGAGGGATTGTGACCTCTTCGCTACCTTCTTTCGCATCGCTGTATCCCACAACCACTAACTCGAAAACGCTACCACCGGAAATATTTCTGTGTTCGTAAGTAGCATAATATATTCTTTTATATATATATATATATATATATATATATATATATATATATATATATATCTATCACTTTTCTGTAGGAATAAATAATAAAATATACAAAGAGAAAGAAATTATCATTTTAATGATATAATTAATAAATAGAAATGATTTGCGGTTGAACCATTGCCAGGTTGTCAAATGGTTTGTTTTTTCTAAAATGCCGTATAATAATCTCTGAAATTGTCAGCTTACGGAAGAGAGAAAAATAAGGATTTAATCATATTTAAGTAAATCGTATAATTAAGTTAGACAAGGGATCCACATTTGAAATTTTGTGTGTAGTCTTGGCTTCTCGCGACCCGTGCGCATGTCCATAAACCGAGAAAGTGTTTTAAACAATCACACCTAAAGAAGATGTAAAGGAGGAAGCGTATACAATTAATTTCAATTTATCCAATTGCATTCTGATAACCGACGAATGCCGAGGCCCTCGTGGCCGCTCTTGCCGTCTGCATTATTCATGACGACCATCGCACACATCTTGTCGTGCTCCATCGAGACGCCAACCACAGTCCCTCATTCATCACGGATTATCAATCCTTCCCGATCGGCGCCCGCAGCAGAACAATGAACGCCCTGACGAGAGACAGCGAAGGAGCGACCGAAAACTGATGGACTTGCGATTGACATGGAAGGTGCAGGTACCCTTGGAGTTCGCCTCGGAATACAGGACAGTTTTTAATTTCTCGCAACCGCTTACGCAGTAGACAGAAAGTTATGTAATGCTACGCGAAAAAATCGGCGAATTTTCGGCAGAAAAACTCTTATAACGCGGCCCTGGCAATGAAAAAGTGGATAAATGCAGTTGCTAAATTTAGAAAAACAATCCTCTAACACGTGGTGTAGCTATAATTCATTTTTGTGAGTCCTCGATACCGAAAAATCCAATGACGGCAAAACGTCTGTGAGCAACGCTAGTGACTAACCTTTAAGCCGATTTTCTCCTGAATTAATATTCTCCTATGGAACTGGATGACGTTGCGGTCGCTGGAATTTGAACCCAATATTTTAATTTTTTTCGGGGGAGGGGTACTTACATGAAGCCCCAGGGACATTTTTGAAATTTTTAAAATAATAGCTCCATTGTTTTTTTTATTAATTTTTGGGTGTCAAGAACGTTTAGGAGAACGGTGTAGGTCTCATTTTCTTCGAAAACTCTGGTTTTTTGACAATTGCAAAAGTTCAAACTTCTTTCGAAGTCTTCCTACATTTACAATTATGAAGATAGATATTTTCCCAAACTGAAATCTATTCCTCTAAAGATAGATTTTGAAATAAAGTAACATACAATTTTTCGAAAATTTGAGTACTTTGTGCGTAATTTTGCATGAAAAAAGAGCGAAAAAGTACGTGCTGTTTTAGGACCACTGGATTTCAAATGTAAAATAGTTCTTACTTTCCCTGTTAATTGATGGAAAGTACTACTTTGCGTACGGAAAAAATTTTGTCGTACATTTATTGCAAAGAAGCCACGTCTCTACACGCTAACAGGGTATTGTAAAGTAAACAAAGATCTGAGGCGTCATGAATGAACATAGCTGCCGTCTTGCATATTGAGAATGCTCCCAAGAATATTCACTTGTAAGTTTCCATAAATTCGTACAAAAACTTGTGGAGCTGTAACAACCTGCCAGTTATAGCCCACGCAGGACACTTGTTTCCGCAGTGAAACTGACAGGCATAAAGTCATCAACAAGGTACCCATCCCAAGTCCGCTACCTTCACACCAGTTTGCTTTACACTAGCCTCTCCCTTCGACTTAACTCCGACTAACTCCGACTTAACCACTGACATATAGCAGCTAAGCACGGCTTTAGATGATAATTCGAACCGACCCAAATCATGTACACAATGTCTTAGCGATCACGGCAAAATCATCATTTGGCATTCAAGAATGAAAAAAATGCTTATATGTTTCGTTTAGGATGTTTACATCTATTGAAGAAATAAAATTTGCAAATTATATTACAGAATGTCAAGCAACAATTAAAAAGTTCTGAGATCCCCAATAGGGATTCATGGCAGTTAATGGGTTAAGATGTATTCGTGAAGACCAATTCGAGAATCTGTGGCCTCTATATGGCAGATCATACTGTCCTCGACAACTAACTCTCTTGTTTCATGCGCGCACGGGTAACATATGTATAATAATGAGAGTTATGTAATAATGCAGCACAAAACTCTGCGTTTTTGACAGAAAAACGTGATGCAGAAAAAATAGAAAAATTTAGTTCCCGCATGTATAAAATTCCTTTTTCTAAAGCGTTGTGCAATCATAATCCACGATTATAAAAGGCTCCAATTTGTTTTGTTTTCATTCTTTCGTCTTGTAGAACCGAAGGCTTTAAAAGAAATGTCGTGGATTGTATTTTTGTTTTATCTCCCTGAATTTTTGATAACTGTAACTGTTGAAAGTTTTTTAGGTGTTAACAACAACTACAATAGAAATATTACATTTTCCCTCTAATCGTGTCTGTTCATCAAATCCAGATATTCAAGCTAGGGTATATTAAATCTTTCGAAACTATGAGTAGTTTGCGCGCAATTTGGCGTAAAACATAGGCAACGGAATCACGTCATATTTTTTCTAGTATAAAAAATTATACTGAGTAAACAGAGCGCAAGGAAAAAAACAACTAGATTTAAAAAGTTCTGCATATGCACTCATTTATAAAATCACCAGTTTATCACAAACACAGACACACATGCGAGAATCTGCACGTGTGTGAGTGTAGCAAGTATATCGCTACAGGATATTGCACTCAAAAGGCGTAAAAAAATGCTTATACAAATGAAACACGAAAACGGGAGGATGAGAACGCATAGACACGGTACATTACGTAAACTCTGTTCTTTCATAGATCATAAACGCTGGTTATGGTCGTGCTAGTGATGTTTTCCGTTAACAAGTCACCGGCTTGGAGCTTCTTCGTAAAAATAGACCGCAATATTTGCGGCATTGTGTTTCCGGTGCTCTTTCTTCAGCTCGCCCGCACACTGAAAAGCACGAGATGTCATCGGCCGGGATCTCTTTCCTCTCCTCGACATCTCCGCAGGCTTCTGGGCCAACGCACACAAGAGCGAGTGCCAAGGCGCGTAGCAGGGGCGCGGGGGCGGGAGCAGGCTGCGTGTGGCCGCGGCCCGCGAAGGGGGGGGGAGGGGAAAGGAGAGAGACCGGCTTGGGTGAAGACTCCGATTTAAACCAGTGATGTACGTCTACACGCAAAGAACCATAGTCTACGTCTACATGTAAACAACAAGTAGACAACGTATTCTGCGTAGACATGTAGACAAGGATAATCTATTGTTTTTGGGGTGTTGGCACGTAGGCGGCTAGAATAAATTCAAACTTGGCGCCGTACTTGAAATTCCATTATTTATAATATTTCCTTGGCGCTAATTTACAGCAAAGGGTATGCATTTTAAACGTACCACGAAGGACATATTTTTTCTATTTCTAATATTTTTTCTCTAAAAACAGCGGACTGGCTTCCAGAGAGAAAGTCAAAGACGTCTTTCGTACGAAAATCTTTGGAAGAACAAAGTTGAACTGCTTTTGTAAACGCTCGCGAGGTTTATTTATTTATTCATTTTATTTATTTATTTTACGTCAAAAAACAGTTCAAACTGCGTATGACGTGCTATGGGGAAAAATGAATTGTGTGCACATTTTCAAAATTCTGTGATCCCTACACCAAGTCATATACTACAAAAACCTACTAAGTTCTATACTACATAGAAAAACCCTCCTATGTAATAAAATCTATTTTCAAGGATAAATAAGCAATAAATTTTGGCTCTTATCCACGTTGTCCTTCGGAATAATACTTCCTGCCGCGACAACATGGAAACGATAATTTGAATAATTGTATTTTCCACTGAATTCTAGAAGACATGCACAGAAAATGAAGTTACATTTATGTCCAGAAGCAAAACAAGGGCCATCTCAGCATTTGCTCAATGGATCAGGGAAACTGGACGAAAAACCTGATCGAGATGGGGGTCATTGACCCGGAGGCTGTAGTACAATACTTGTTACAGGTTGTTTATACACATTTATACAGTTCAAATGGTAAATAATGCATTATGTATCATTGTTCAAATTAATGTTACTTTTCTTGTGATGCTCAGTATAGTCTCTAATTGTATAGAAACAGTTATGCAGCAGAAACGATTTCACTTGGGATTTAAACTTTTCTATCGAATTTAATCGTTTAATGTCGTCTGGCAAAGTGTTGTAAAATAATGTACATGTATTGTATGTGAATTTTTTGTAATGAGCTGTTGATACTGTCACCTGATGAATATGATTTCTGCGTGAGTGTTATAGTAATAGACATCGGCATTTTCTGAAAATATATTCCCGCCCTTAAGCAAGTCATTTTTGACAAAAACAACTGATTCGTAAATAAAAAGACAAGGTAATAATAAAATTCCTAGATTAATGAAGAGAGGCTTACATGAATCACGTGGGTGGAATTTGGTTATTATTCGTACGATTGGTTTTTGTAATTTAAAAGTCTGGGAGCTATAAGATGTATTTCCCCAGAATATTATTTATTTATTTATTTATTTATTTATTTTACGTCAAAAAAACAATTAAAAACTGCGTATGACGTGCTATGGGGAAAAGTGAATTGTGTGCACATTTTCAAAATTCTGTGATCCCTACACTAAGTCATATACTACTTAAATTTTGAATTTTTGAAAGGGAGAAAAAAAAGAAAAAAAAAACTCCCATGTAATAAAATCTATTTTCAAGGATAAACAAGCAATAAATTTTGAATTTTGAAAGGGAGAAAAAAAACAAAAAAACTCCCATGTAAAAAAATCTATTTTCAAGGGTAAATAAGCAATAAATTTTGAATTTTGAAAGGGAGAAAAAAACAACAAAAAAACTCCCATGTAATAAAATCTATTTTCAAAGATAAATAAGCAATAAATTTTGGCTCTTATTATTTCCTGCCGCGACAACATGGAAACGATAATTTGAATAATTGTATTTCCCACTGAATTCTAGAAGACGTGCACAGAAAATGAAGTTACATTTATGTCCAGAAGCAAAACAAGGGGCCATCTCAGCATTTGCTCAATGGATCAGGGAAACTGGACGAAAAACCTGATCGAGATGGGGGTCATTGACCCGGAGGCTGTAGTACAATACTTGTTACAGGTTGTTTATACACATTTATACAGTCCAAATGGTAAATAATGCATTATGTATCATTGTTAAAATTAATGTTACTTTTCTTGTGATGCTCAGTATAGTCTGTAATTGTATAGAAACAGTTATGCAGCAGAAACGATTTCACTTGGCATTTAAACTTTTCTATTGAATTTAATCGTTTAATGTCATCTGGCAAAGTGTTGTAAAATAATGTACATGTATTGTATGTGAATTTTTTGTAATGAGCTGTTGATACTGTCACCTGATGAATATTATTTCTACGTCGAGTGTTATAGTAATAGACTTCGGCATTTTCTGAAAAAATATTCCCGCCCTTGAACAAGTCATTTTTTACAAAAACCACTGATTCGTAAATAAAAAGACACGGTAATGGTAGAATTCCTAGATTAATGAAGAGAGGCTTACATGAATCACGTGGGTGGGATTTGGTTATTATTCGTACAATTCGTTTTTGTAATCTAAAAGTCTGGGAGCTATAAGATGTATTTCCCCAGAATATTATGCCATATCTCAGGCGGGAATGAACATTCGCGAAGTATACACAACGAGCAGTATGAAGGCTGACTGAATTTGCAAGAATTCTGAACGCGTAGCATAATGAACTTAATTTTGTGTTCAATTCATTTAAATGGACGTTTCATTTAAGGTTTGACTGAATTGAGAGACCTAAAAATTTTGTTGCCGTAACATCAGTCAATGGTACACTGTTCATTTTCAATGGAGCACAGAATTGTTTATTTGATATGGAAAACTTTATTAAAACCGTTTTCTGTTCGTTTACTATTAATTTGTTATTTCGGAACCAATTTGAAACATCTGATATTGTACTATTTACGGTTTCTTTATTGCAAAGGATGTTCGTATCATCCGCAAAGAGAACCGTTCTTCCGTTTCGAATCGTCGAGGGCATATCGTTTACGTAAAGTAGGAACAGAATAGGGCCTAAAATCGATCCTTGAGGAACTCCACATGCAACGGGCAAAGAGTCGGAAAGGTGCGTACGTAATGTTCCATCATTCCAGTAAGGTATTTCAACTCTCTGAGATCGTTGTTTAAGGTACGAACATAACCAATCTAGAGCAATACCACGGATTCCATATGAAGGTAATTTGAAAGTAAAATGTCATGATCAATGACGTCAAAAGCTTTTGAGAGATCTAAAATAATCCAATAGGTGCCTCGTTTTGATCCAATGATGAGGCGACATCTTTAAGAAAAGAAAATATAGCTGTTTCCGTTGATTTTGATTTTCTAAATCCATGTTGGCAATCTGAAAGCGCGTCGTGTTTAGTGAGAAAGGTTTCCATTCGTACGTAAAAAAGTCTCTCTAATATTTTTGAAAAAAACTGATAGAAGAGAAATGGGCCGATAATTTTGAATTTCATTTTTGTTGCCTTTTTTGAAAAGCGGCTTAATTTTAGCTGTTTTGAAAATATCTGGAAACGTTCCAGTGCATAAAGATGCATTAAATATGTGAGTTAACGGGTGTATAATGGCATACGCACAAGTCTTTAACAAAGAATCCGGGAATTCATCTAAACCGGACGAATATTTATTTTTTAGTTTACCGATTATTTTGAGAATTTCATAGGAAGAAGTTTCGGAAACGAACATTGTGTCTAAAATTTTGGGTGAACTGTCTGTTTTTGAATTTTGTGGCTGAAGACCCTTAGTGAGATCGGCAGCAATTCTCGAAAAGTATTGGTTAAAGAGATTAGCCACTGTTGCCGGATCGTTCACATTTATATCGTTATATTTTAAAACAACATTCTCTACGGGTTTTCTAGTTGATTTGGTAGTATTTT
This sequence comes from Teleogryllus occipitalis, assembly GCA_011170035.1. Classification (NCBI taxonomy): domain Eukaryota; kingdom Metazoa; phylum Arthropoda; class Insecta; order Orthoptera; family Gryllidae; genus Teleogryllus; species Teleogryllus occipitalis. Next base: position 187,797 of record BLKR01001322.1, on the reverse strand, counting down.
TATTATATTCCACATTGCTTTTGTTTTATTATTTGAGTTCAAAATATCCTGATCGTTTTTCATGATTTTAGCCTGCCTTATGACTTTTCGTAACAATGTTTTGTATTTTTTAAAGTAGATAAGGAAATCTTGAGATACGTCATGACGTTTAGAAATAAAGTAGAGAGTACGTTTATTTTTACACGATGTTCTAATTCCTTTTGTGATCCAAGTATTACTTTTTCGTCAAATGTTTAATTGTCTCTTTTTAATAGGAAAGCATGCGTTAAAGAGAAATGAAAGCTTTGAGAAAAATAAATTATATTTTTCATTTGTGTCAAAAGCGTTATAAACTGCCTCCCATGATTCTTTCAGCAAGTAGTCCGTAAATAACTTTATGTTAACTGTAGTAAATGCTCTGCACATGCGTGTTTTATTTATTGTGTCAGTATTCATGTTATTAGTAATTGTAAGAATTTGTGCATCGTGGTCACTGTAACCTAAATTATTCGTTATTATTTCATATCTAGTTGTGTTTAGTTGTTATGTGTTTAGTTGTTGTGTTCAGCTGTTATCTAGTTGTGTTTAGTTATTATGCCATATCTCAGGCGGGAATGAACATTCGCGAAATATTTACAACGAGCAGTATGAAGGCTGACTGAATTTGAAAGAATTCTGTATGCGTAGCATAATGAACTTAATTTTATGTTCAATTCATTTAAATGGACGTTCCATTTAAGGTTTGACTGAATTGAGAGACCTAAAAATTTTGTTGCGCCAATTACTGGGACGCCGCATTGTTGGCACTTCTGGTAATCAAATGCATTTCTTAATATGACGCCACCAGAGTCAATTATTTCAGCCAAGCATTGTCACAAAAGATCGTCTCGTCAGTAAAAAGGCGTAGTAGTAATTCACATCCTGGCTGCATTGAAAAAAAAATAGATTTTGGACTGTTGGTAGCGGATGCTACCTTACAGCCGTTGTAGATTCCGCGCACAGATGTGTTTTGGGGCGTAAACTAGCGTGAAATTGTATTACACCCGAATTACGACAGAAAACAATCTTCTGTTCTCCTAAGACAAGGTAACATCGACAACGGCTTCAATATTCAATAATTCTTACTAGGTAAACTAATTGTCCTTAAATAATTGTCTTTCAGAATTTTCCATTGTATGGGCAACCCGATTCGTTCATCTGTTGCTCCCCCAAAAACTCCGATGGAACTATTTTGCAGCCTCAACATGTGAGATAAGGGCGAATGTACGAGGTCCATGTTCCATCCTCAAAATCAAAATGCATTTATAATTATACTCAATTTATCAAAAGCAATACTACAAATTGATTAGATCACATCCAAAGTAGGACCACCATTATGAATAAAGATTATTTTTAATTTTTAAAACATGTAAAGAATGTAAAGAAGGAAATAAAAAAATATAGGATGTCGTGTTTTACTATTATACCATTTATTCACTTTCATTCATAAATCATCAAAGTAAAATATTCTCTATATAATATACATAATACGTTAATATTTAAGAATAAATTCACAGGAAAATTCACTTAAGAATAATGTCTTAAAGCACTCATATTATTCACTTAATGCATTGCGATGATTCATTTACGCATTCAGATGATTTGTCATCTTAATTTTCTAATCAATATTCTAAATAAACAAGGTTCAAAATGCACTTTCACGATATTACCACGTACAAAATCATCGAAAAAGATAAACTCTTTTTAAAAACATCAATGTCTCTGGAAAATATATCGATCGATTAACATCGAAAACAAAACATCCATGTTAATGTATTGACGCTTCTGATAGAAAATATCATTGTTCAAAAAAATATATATTACCACGTACAAAATCATCGAAAACAATTAACTCTTTTTAAAAACATCAATGTCTCTGGAAAATATATCGATCGATTAACATCGAAAACAAAACATCCATGTGAATATATTGACGCTTCTGATAGAAAATATCATTGTTTTAAAAAAATATATGTTTTTTCCATCCATACTTAGGTGACTCAGGGCAATAACTCAGACCGAGGGATTGAGTCCCCAAGGTGGCAGGATTTTCGACACCTAGGTTGAGGAGAAATTAGCTGCAGGCAGCTCTGATGGGTGGTTTCTTTTGGTTTCTAGGATAAACACCAAGCGAATGTCGGAGCAATACCCTTACAAACGGACCAAGGTCCGCGTGCGATCTTCCCTTCCTTTTCCTTAGCCTATCATCGTCCTTTTTTTAACTCCAATTGACTACACTATCACACTTGTTGGATGACGATTTGGAAGCTGAGCTTGTCCCCGCTGGGGCGGTGCCTCGCTGCTGGGAGATATATGGTTGGGGAAAATCCCCGGAACCCGCCAAAGGTCGCCACCGGATCTCGCCACTCAGTGGGTGGACCAACTCTTGCAATGAACTACACTTGCGGAACTAATGACCTTAGCTCTTGAAACATCCGGAATCACTAACCAATCAACTCTTCGCTATGAACACCAAAGAGCTGTCAAAAATTCATTGTTTCGAAACTGGCTGATGCACCTGTTGCAAATCGGATCGAAAAATGTGCTTCATGTTTTACACTATATTTTTATATTTATTGGAGTATTTTTGTGCAGAAGGCAAGCGATCATGTTGAATTGTTATAAAGGCAGATTGCCGTAATCATGTTCTTGTGATCGTCGTTTATCAATAATTGTTAATGTAATAAAAGTGCGTTTTTTCTCGTTATTCTTCCTTTTCAATATTTTTATTGCAAACACATTTAGAATAAAACATACCGAGAAATATTTGTGATGGTTACAGTATTAACTCTCGCTAACTATATTAATTCGAAGTATCTTTTTAAGAAAAGGTCTCGACTGATAAAAGGAATTAAGGATCTAGGGCAGTGCGTGGTGGTTGTTTCAATTATTTCTCTGCCCTTCACCAGAAGTTGATCGGCGGAAACTACAGTAACAAGTCTATCGGAGAAACCATGATATAGAACTCTCACCCCACACAAAACGGTTTATTTATTCCAAGTAATTGCTGGTGTCTCAAATTCGTTACAGACGTAATTCGTACCTAGATCCTATAAATTTACGAAGGTACACATCGAATTAGATTTTTCAGCCAAATAATGTTCACGTGCATAATTAGTAAGCGTCAAAATAACGATCAACAATTTGTGTAACAGTATTCTTAAAGTCTTCTTACTCCAACTGTTAATACTTTCGCAAAACAATTCTAATTGCGATGTTATTTCTGAAAAACGACAAATGAAATAATATCGTGTGTTCACCCAGCATAAATAATCTATGACGGGAAATACGCATTCTATTCACAATGTGCCTTTTACGAGCCTTCATAATTTTATAAAATACGTTTATACCAAACCCATATCAAAATAAATGATAAATGCGGCATTGCAGTAATTTGCTGGCATCCCCAATCCATAAATCCTTTAGAACCACACCAGTTCTGCTCTAATTAATGTGTAGAGAGAGTGAAGAGCTGTGTATGAACGCGGCAGCATACAATTCGTGATCACCTGAATGAAATCTATCTGGTAAAATGAAACTGCATCAATGTACATTTAATACCTTCCTAATGAAATCCAATTTAAATGAGATTTTAAGACGATTTGTTAAACTGATTACGTCCATGAGAGAAGATCGTATATTCTGTGATTGATCCAATTTCAACACTACGACTGATTAATGAAATGTTTAAAAGGAAGTATCAAGTCATAATTACTAATTAATTTAGCAGACTAAAAATAGTTCAAATGCGGATGTAGTGTATTACAATGATTTACGGGAAAGCTTCTTGTGTGTCAGATGAAAGTGTGTCTGAGAGAGGATTAGAAATAATCGATATATTCTTCTCACTGAGCCTCTGAATTTACGTATTAAGTTTGTCATAAATGGTGGTAATGTTGTTAATACATTTCTGATGATGAAGTGATTAGTGATAATTCATTACTACAGATAGAGATAAATAACAATAAAATCTTAATTAATAAATAACGGTATTTTGTTTGTTTAAACAATTCACTCATGTTTTTACGTGAGTGAATTGAACGCTACATTAAGTTATGTTACGGATTCGGAATTGTTTCAGATTCTATCAGCCTTCCTGCAGCTCGTGTGGGCAGCGAATGTGTATTTCCGGCTGATATATGGGATTATATATGGAGAAATAGAACCTACAGCTTTTACATTAAAAACAAGTCGTACAAATAATAAGCAAATGCCATGCCCGATATTTTGCAAGCCTTCTTCATCCAACTTGAAATATTACACCATTGCCTTGTCTGTTCATTTATAATCAGTGTATTGCTGTCAAAACTGCTAATTATATACTTACAACATACGTAGTGTTCTGTTGAATATGTGTTCATATAACAGTTCAGGTGGGTACCTTCCTTCATAATTCAACAACGTAAAAAGACAGTGGTTCTGATTGACTTCTTTTCGTAAAAGCAAACCTGGAATGAGAAAAAAAATATAATCCTCGCAAATTTCAACACCACTACCTCCTCAACCTTTTACTATACAGAGCTAAATGATGAATAATAGTACCAAAAAAGCGAGTTAAACACTTAAAAAACTAGACATTTTGGCTCTCGTGTTATAGAAAACTTATTTACATAGGTAACTATGAACGGGTTGAATTTATAATATGGCTAACAAATTAGCAACCAACACCCACACGGCTCTTTTCCTGCCCCAACTAGCAGGCACTCAGAGCAGGCATTCAGAGCTCAATGCATGCACATAGTGAAGTTACATTTATGTTCGGAAACAAATCATCATTTCAAATCAGAATTTGCTTAATGGATCAGGGAAACTGGACGAATATTCTGATCGATATGTGGACCATTGACCTACAAGCTGGAGAATATTACTTCTTCATACAGGCAAATCTAGACTTTTTAAAAATAAACAGCACAAAAATGTATTATATGTAATTGTAAAAATAAATATTACTAGCCCCATTTGATTATAAGTAGAGGCTCTAATACTTCTGAAAAAGTTATGCAGCGGAAAATATTTTATTTGACACTTCAACTTATGAATGTTGAATGACTCCAACCAAACACGTCGTACACCATCGCTCCCCCCACGTTCCCCGCTCCTAAACTCCCCCCCATATTCCCCCCCATCCTCCCCCCCCTACGCTCCCCTCCTCTTTCCCCCCACCCGCCGCCATCGCCGCAATCGCTACAGCCACAGCACACTCCTACTCAATCCGGTTATCATCGTCCTAGGCCGGAGGCTCACCTGCCCCGCAAAAGGTACGTCTTCGCCACAACAATTAGCTCCCATTGCCATCACCTCTTCCGTCCCCTCCTCCACCACTACCATGTTTCGAGTTTGGATTGTTTCTCCGATCAGTTCCAGGCAAATGACGGATCAGTACCAATACCAACATATCTCGGGAAACGCGAGATCTTTCCTTTCCCCTTCTTCTATCCTCCCCCGAAACACTTTCACTTACATGCAGCACACTATAACCCATCTCGGAAGATCTGTCGAGAGATTAGAGCTTGTCCTGGCTACAGTGGTGCACCGTGGCTGGGGGGGGGGGATTTCTGGAGGCAAATATCGTCCACGAGTCGACCTGTAGGTCTGCGACGGATCTCAACATCTCAACATCCAGCGGGGAAGAAATTACCACCACCTTCCCGGATAAAGCATTCACTAGACTAATGGGACTAATGTCTTTAACAGTTGATGTGTCCGAAAACAAAGAAATATTCAATCGTCCTCATCACTGTTCCTGGTTGGCGCCCAAGCAATCCGTTCCATCGCCCGCTCAGGCAACGTCCCCGGCACAGCGATTGCTTCTCAGGCTGCCGTCTGATTGATTAGTGAACTCGGGCGCGTCAACTGGTAAGGTCGTTGTTAGTCCCGTAAGTGTAGTGATTTTATTGCGTTGGTGGGACTGATCTTCCCAACTGAATGGCGAGATCCGACATCGCCCTACACGTCGGCTTGCTGTTTTTCACAACCAGGTATCTTCCACCAGCAGGGCACCGCCTCAGACGGGACAGGCTCTAAGCTCCTCCCGATAACCGTGACTGGTTTGCCGACAAGTGTGACAGTGCAGCCCATGTAAGTGTATGTGTGTGTATGTAAGGGGTGAGTTCTAGATAAGGAAGAGGAAAGAAAAATCGCGCGATTTCCGTGGCCCGTTTGTTGGAGTAAAAAACCGGCATTAATCTGGTGTTGATCGAAGGTACTACGGAAAACTAGCGAACAGAGCTGGTAGTCGGCAACATTCTCCTTTGGACAAAGGCTGAATGCGGCGTAGCTTTTTTTTTTTAACACATTTATTCATTTTGGTGGATTTACATCGTTCAGTACAACTACTTTACAGATGTATGTTTTCAGACTTATTCTAGTTAAAATATCTAAGCTAACTTAATCTACGCATTGGAGAGGATACTCTAGGGGAGAACCTCGGTGTTATGAATTGTCGTTGACTAAAAGTTTGAGGAATGCTTCAAAAGGGAATCTATTTTTTATTCGTGTGTGGGTTGGATTTTTCGGAAGTTTGTAATGGGATGCTGCTGGTATGTCTGTTAGGTTTTGGTAGAAGTTGTGTGATATTTGTGCTATTTGGTTTATTATTGTATTGATGTTTAATTCTGAATGAAGTTGTTTATTACTTATGAACCAGGGGGCATTTGTGATTAGTCTTAAAAATTTATTTTGCATAACTTGAATTTTATTGACATTTGTGGGGGCTGCGTTTGTCCATATGGGGCATGCATAAAGGAGTAGTGGTCTGATTATTGTTTTGTATAGTGTTGTACTGTTTGTGTATGACAGAGATTTATGTTTGTTGATTAGTGGCCGGAGTTGGAATAATTTATTTCTTGTTTAATTTTGATATCTATGTGGGTTTTCCAGGTTAGTTTTGTGTCCAGATGAAGTCCTAGGTATTTTATGGGCTGCGATGGTGGGGTCCAGGTGATGGGGGAGTTGTTTATTACTAGCGGAGTGGGGGAGGTGAACTTTCTGAGTGAGAAGATTTTTGCTATTGTTTTGTCGGGATTGAGTTGAATTTTCCAGAGGTTTGCCCAGGTTTCAATGTTGTGTAAGTGATTTTGGATTTGTGATCGTAGGTTACTTAGTGAGTATCCTGAGGCGAATAGGGCTGTATCGTCTGCGAATTGAGCTATATTAGATTTTGATGATGATGGAATGTCTGCTATGTATATGTTGAATAATGTTGGAGATAAAGGGGAGCCTTGCGGGACGCCTGCTTTGATTATGTGTGGGGTGGAGTGGTGATTGTTGACTATTACTGAGAATGTGCGATCTGATAGGAAACTTTTGATGATGTGAATAATGTAGGTTGGAGTTCCAGCTTTTATTAGTTTGTAGATTAGTCCCGGGTGCCAAATTCTGTCAAATGCTTGAGTGATGTCGATGAATGTAGATATTGTGTGTTGTTTTTTCTGAAATGCAGAGTGGATGTGTTCTGTTAATCTAAGTAGTTGGTGTGCAGTTGAGTGGTGAGCAATGAAACCGAATTGATGTTTGGGAATTAAGTTAATGTTTTTGAGATGCTGGTTTAATCTGGCAAGGATTAGTTTTTCGAATATTTTGGCAATAACGGGTAGTAAACTGATGGGCCGGTAACTGTCTACTTTGGAATGATTTTTGTTGGGTTTCGGAATGGGGTGAATGATTGAATGTTTCCAAGTTTGGGGGAAGTATCCTGTTCTTAAAATTGAATTGAAAATATTGTTTAGGAAGGCTAAGGCTGACGGTGGGAGATTTTTTAAGATTATTGAACTGATTTTATCGTGTCCGGGGGCTTTCTTATTTGGAAGTTTCTGAATTAGAGTTTTTATTTCGCGTGGAGAAATGTATTTTATTCTGTGGGGTATATTAAAGATGGGGGAAGAGGCTATTTGTAAGATTTCGTGGTGTTTAGGGTGAAAAGGAGAATTATTGGGCGTAAACGTATTTTGGAAATGTTCTGCTAATGCTTCTGCTTTGGCGCTAGGAGAGTGTATTTTGCCTGTGTTTGTTGATAGAGGTGGAATTGAATTATTTTTTTTCAGAATTTTTTTTTGTAAATTGCCATAGAGAGTTGTTTCTTACGTTTAGAGATTGTAATAAGGTTGAGTATTGCTGCTGTCTGTATGTGTACAAGACGTGTTTGCAAGTGTTATTTAAATGATTGTATTCTTTTTTTATTGAAGGTATTCTTAATGAGTCCCAGAGTCTTCTGGTTTTATTTTTTAATATAATTAGTTGAATTATTTTAGCAGGTAGGGGTTTGCTTAGTTTAGTGTAAGGATCTGGAATTTTGTTTTTTTGTACTTTGTTTATTTCATTAATTATTGTATTATTGAATATTGATATTGCGTCGTCAATATCTGTTGGAGATTTTAAGGTTTTAAATGAGGGGATTGAGAGGTTGATATTTCTGTTAAATGCTTTCCAATTTATATTAAGTGTGTTTAGGGATGTCGAAGAGGGGGGAGTTGGAGGGGGAACGGGGAAACGGGTAGAGATAATGACTGGGATATGATCAGAATCCAATTCATGGTACGTAAGCGACTTTAATTGGGAAGTGAAATTTGTGAGTGCTATGTCGAGGATATCTGGATTTTTCTGGGAATCGAAGGGATAGTATGTGGGATCTGGGGGAGCTATAATAAAGAAGGGTATTTGATGTTGTAAGTTACGTAAGAAGTTGCCTGCCGGGTTGGTGATTCGGCATCCCCATGAGTGGTGCTTAGCATTGAGATCTCCTATGATGATTGTTGGGGTGGGTAATTGCAACAATGTAGATAAATTGTTATTGTTTATTTTAATTTTGGGAGGTTTGTATGCTGTTATGTTGAGATCACTGTTATTATTTAATGGAATTTTAATTGCTATAGTTTCGAGGCCGGGGGTGGGTGGTGGGATGAACTGATAGTGTGGAACGTTTTGTTTAATTAAGATTAGGACTCCTCCCCCTTGATCATTTTCTCTGTCAGATCTGTAAATTTTGAAACCTGGGATTGAAAAGTTCATTGAACTATTGAGGTGAGTTTCTGTTATGCAAGCTATATCAACTGATTTTTGTTGGATGAAATGGATTAGTTCAGTTTTTTTGTTTGAAATACTGTTTGAGTTCCAATTGAGAATGATAAAGTTTTTAAGGGGATGGTTGGCCGTAATTGTTGCTTAAATACGAGGTTATTGAGTTCTGTATGCTTTGTATTATGGTTGGAATTATTGAGGATATAATACTTGATATGTAATTAGTGATTGAGTGGATTATATTCTGTAGAGTTGGAGTGAAGGTGTTGTTGTTGTTCGTAGGGTGATTGTTGTTGGTTGAATTAAATGTTTGGTTTGCGGTAGTGTTAGGATGGGGTGATTGTGTTTGATTGTTGTAGTTTGCTTGAGTGAAGTTTGGGATTTCTGTTACTTGTGGGAGTGAAGGGAAGTTTGTAATATTTGATGGGGGTGATGGCATTGGTAACGGATTTTCTATGATTCTCTTAGACAAAATATTTTGTCTTTTTTCGATTAGTTTACTATAGTATGAGCATTCATGAGATCGAAGGTCTCCCCTATGTGCTCCATTACAGAGTTTACATTTTAGATTATTGTTGTTTTTGGTAGGGCATTGCGCAGTGAAGTGTTCTCCGGCACAAAACGCGCACGACATTATGTAATTGCAATGATTACGGGTATGACCAAAATCTAAGCATCTCATGCATTGAATTGGACCTTTTGATTTTTTTCTTTTCTCTGGTTTAACTATTGAGTTGCACACGTTGTTGATTTGGAGGACTGATTCTATTTTGTGTTTACCATTAAAATCTATTGCAACCACTGGAATTGGTACATTGTTTTTCATTAATCTAGTTACTTTAGTGACTGACTGAAACTGGGATTTTATGTCTGCTAATATTTCTTCTTCGGTGATTGTTGGGTGTATATTTTTTATCACTATTGAAAATTTTTTACAAGAGGGATCACTGTAGGTATGAAATTGTTTGTTAGTTTCAATAAAATACTTCACAGCACTCCGGAAATCTTGTACGGTTCGGAATAGAATTTTAATTTTGTTGGTCTTGAATTCTGTTGTAAAGTTATTGGATATTTTATTTTTAATTTCACAAATAAGTTCGGCGTGACTACTTGTGGCGGTAACAAAAATTGGTGGAATTGTCTTTGGCTCGGGTGGTTCTTCAGGCAATTGTTCGTTGAGAAAGCTAAATCTATTGGAAACTATTACGTTATACTGTTTCTGTAGGTCTGCATTACTATTATGATGGGTGTTACCTTGCGTTGCCGCGCGTTTGCTGTCACCTTCATCGCAGGTCTCTATCGATCTTTTACCGGATAAAGTCCCGGCGGCCGCTTGGTTGAAGGTTGGTGGGACGCCTGATGATGGAGCCGGGGGGCTAATGTCCATCGGTGACGTTGTGGGCGGCGTGAAATTCCCGCCCGTTTGGAAGTTGCTGGAGTGACCTGCTGAGTAAGATTCCATATTGCTGGCTGACGATGATGGTGCTTCACCGTTCAATGTGGTTAGGGCGGCATTGATTAACTCCCGTGTGATGGCATTGTTTTCGTTGCTCATGAATGAGAGTAACGAGCGATTGATGGACGCACTGCACTCACTGGTTTAAAGTAACTTCGGTGCGCAGATTGTGTAGCACTTTGAACAGTTTTGATAGAATTTATACAACACTGGACGGACAAAACACTAAACAAATACTGAAGTCAGACCGAGACTGGTCGGCCTCACTCGGCACGGAACGCTAGTAGCTGCTGATAACGGAGCGACTGCTCTGGCCCGCAGCTGAAGCGAGAATGCGGCGTAGCTATGTCGAAAGTCTACACTAGCTGGTGTCGAAAATCCTGGTAAGGTCGTGACTCTATACTGCGGTATTCACAGAATTGGACCTGACGTTTCGTCAGCTGTTCGGCCAGCTGTGACAGTTATCCAATCTGGAGCTTACACGTCACTATATGTAGTGACGTGTAATCTCCCGATTGGTTCAACAGTGGGAAAACCGCGGTATAACCCTAGGATCTCCCGGTCAGAGGCACTGCAGTGACGTCAACAGATACCCTGAGCCGGTCCCACCCTGTCGTCATCACCGCTGCTCGCCGCCACCTCCCCCTCAGTCTCCAGCCGCGCAGGCAGGGCGGCTGCGCTGGCGTGTGCTCCGCGGTGGCGCGCGCGTATCAATTGTTTGATTGCATCTGTCCCCGCGAGGACCACCAACGCGGCGCGGCGGGGGCCCGCGCCCGGGTGCGGTCGCCCACGCGGCGGCGGCGGCGGCGGCGGCGGCGGCGGCGGCACACGCCTACATCCGCGGCTGCAGGGCCAAGGTGACGGTGGCGGTAGTGAGTCGTTTAAAGGCATTGACAATATTTTCCCATCCTCAGTGGGTCTCGGTAATAGATTTTGAAAAATAATAAACAACATAAAATAACTTACTGCCCAAGCAACGTGGATAACATCTAAACCTTTGAAATGAAACTGGATAAGATCCAGTGAAGAACCACTAGGGTGGCCGCCATCTTGTGGATCATCACTGGATCTTATCTATTATTGTATTATTCATTGACTTCTTTTGTCTATTTTATTCGTTACACCACTGTTCCTGTCTATGTTTATCATTCAATGTTTTTTTACTATTGTGGTTTGATTATTCCTATACCTACAACATGGATTATCACAAGATATCGGCTACCACCACGGAATAAATATTAATAATTATAAATATTATTATATATTTTTGTGCGTTTATAATTCGAGTATAAGTAGTTTTGTTCTATCTTTTATTTATAGTATTTACAGATATTTATATTAACTATAAATATTATCAGATGTGAGCTTATAATTCGTGTAGAAGTAGTTTTATTTTAACTTTTATTTTTGATTTTGTGTTAGTTGGTTTCATTCCAAAATTGACGAAACATTGAATTTTGAGAAAACTGCAAGAGCCTAAAATCTGGAGACAGAGAATTTAATTAGCCTAAAATTATGAGATAAATTTTCTTTGTGTTCTGCTGCAATGAATCAGCCAGCTTTATTGACACGATGAACATGGCGAAACGAAGGTCGCTTGCGGTCGATGAAAATGACGTCGTCATATGGAAACACGAAGTAAATGAGAGTAGGGTGTCAATAGAAAGAGAATGTTTTTTTTCCTCATCCCACAATTTCGGTTGTACAGTGGAAGAGAGACAAAAATAAATTCTGTTTTGAAGGAATCCTTTCTTCTAAAAACTTAGACCCGAAGATATTGAGAGTCGTTTTTTTAGTGGCTTCAAACTCAACTATTCTAATATATAATTTAATCAATGGGCCAATTTTGTTCGTAAAAGATAAGGAATTTTCTAAATTTCTAATTAAAAATTTTGAACTTGTCTCGTGGGTCCAACAACTTCGCAAACATTATGAAATTGTGTTTGCTAAAACGTCTACTGAATCGCCATCGATTTTTGCAGGAACGAAAACTGGATTAACAATGTTTGGTCAGAACTTCGTTAGGAGTATAAAGACATTGAAATTTTTATATTGATGAAACTGGGCTGTAATATAAGCTTACACCTGAAATAATTGAGGGTTTCGGGATATAAATGGACAGCTGGCAAGCATTCAAAAGAAAGTGTAACGGTAAAGTGTATGCATCAGTTGTTCGGAAAGAAATTCCGTGTTTGTCGCGGCTCTAAGACGGATTAAAAAGAAAAATTTGTTCGTGAATAAGTGTCCATCTCATCCGAAAGTGAGATCCTTAAAGTGAATTAAGACTTTTTCCTGCTACTACCATACACATTTTGCACGATCAAGGACGTATGAAGAAGTTGAGAACATAGTAAACGCGATCATTATGCTATCGAAAGCTTGGGAGAGGGTAGAGAAAACAACTATCGTCAATTGTTCAGGCCATTGTAGGTTTCATTCAGAAAACGTGACTTAAGGAGCCGTCATCACTACAATGAATCTTCAATAGAATGGGCTTGTCAACTCAATACACCTTTTAGCAGTGCTATTGACTTATATTAATTTGTCAATGTTGTTACCTCGTAGAAATCACGGCACTACTGAAAGATCTTGAAATCGTGAGTGCATCAATTGGAGTCAACAAAGAATCGGAAGAGATGTGAAAGGAATATAACGTTGCAATATCATCACTAGAGGCCGGAAGTTCAGGCATTTATTTTATCTGTAATAGTCAGGCAAATGGAATTTATTTTTTCTAAAATAGGCATCCAAAAAGGCATTTATTCTACTTAAAGTAGGGGTGCAAAAAGGCATGTAAATAATGAAAACTCACCAGGAAAAAAATGTAGCCAGTCTTGCCACGGTCGGTGCAGAAACCTTAGATCCTTCCGGCCAGAGGCATTGCAGTGACATCAATTGTTGCCACTAAGCCGGTCATGGGAATGGAGATAAAGACAATTTACTACCAGATTCATTCGTTAAATCAAGCTGCAATCGCTGATTTTTATTCCAAAAATATTGTCTTCTTTTATGAATAACGTAATCTTTCATTTTCAGTACTTTTTTCAGGTTTAACATGTTTATATATTATCATATATTTTTAAAAATTACGAGAGAATTGTTTATTGAAAAAATATCAAAATCATAGGATATGGATGTTGTAATACATTTTTTTCAGAAAGTTGCTAAACAGCAACACAAAATGTGTTGAAAGTCGTATTATAAAAAAGTTACTGTGTAATAATTGGTTTCAAGCAAGATAATAGAGATATATTACGAATAATTTTTATCTGTCTCTTGAAATCTACAGCAAGTGCGTAATTTCATAACCGGCCAGAGAACTGCAATTACCTTCAATGAGGAGATTCCCTGAGAATTGACAAATGTTTTCTTCCTTTATTGTTTTTCGAAGAAAAAGGAAAGAATACGTCGATCGTCAAAGTTGATTTACGACTCCTGTAGGCGAGATCACAAGACCCAGGTTAGATTTTTCAATAAATTTTGAAACGCTTTTGCTTTTAGGGATGTCAAAAACATGATTTTAATATAAAAAATTGTGAATGAATAATAATCAGTGTTAACCAAAATCTTTCTTTAACAACTCCAATTGAAATATCAACATTTAACGAAAGAACTTATTCTTTTGCTTATTTCTTTCATATTTTACCGTCTAAAGCATGCAATATGTTCCCTAAGAGTTTGAATATATTTTGTAAAAGATTTTTAATTTTGTGTTATGATGGATGATTTACATTAGCTTTGTTTGCATCTTTCAAGGTTTGAATGGTAACGGTTCGTTCAAATTTGTTTAATCATAGTTGGTTGGTTGAGTTCTATTAACCTATCTATTAAGCCAGTGTAAAATGCCAAAAGTAGCACAGTCAGCCAGTATAAAATTAAGAAATTACAATTCAAAATTTAAAGATAAAGGGTTATCAATTGACAATAAAATATTATTTTACCATTGTAATTTTTTATCATGTTAATTCCACATTTAACTCCATATTTTGATAAAAATAACAACATATATATATTTACATATTTCATATATTTTTAGTTCACATAAATACGTTCCCTGCATATTAGTCTGGCTGTCCTTCTATACGAATGACATCTTTGCCTTTCTCTTTGGAAGCCCACCCGCGGTTTTTACAAAAAAAATATGTTCAACAGGGACGTTTAAAATGCATACACTTTGATATTGATTAGTGCCAAGGAATTGTTATAAATGACAGAATTTCAAGGAAGGCGCCAAATTTGCACTAATTTTGCCGGCTATGTGCCAACAGAAGGTGTTTGACAACAGACGCTCAGACGCACGCACTGTCGTTGTTTGTGTTGACTTCACCCAGGCCGCTGTCGCACAGGACATCGTGAAAATTATTTTCTGAGATGTCGTCATTATCACCATTCAATATCGACGTATTTGACGAACAACTTCTCAGAAAAGTTTCCTCAATTTCGCTTTCTTCCGAGATATACATAACTTTCTCTATTCAACGTATATTACTCCGTATATACGTACGTATACGAGAAAGTAAACAAAAGACAACTGTATGTTTATGAAGTGTCCAAATTCAAAACACCAGGGTTCAATAAACAATTTATTGACAGAAATCAGGTACAGAGCTGTAGTGCCGAATATCCAGGAGAATTGGTAGAGAGACGAAGCCGTGTTGCCGTAAATCCAGGAGATGTACCACTATACGCCGAGTCACCAAATAGCCGAAGGGGAAAGTCCGTAGTCGTTGCGCAGTCGTCGTAGTCTCTCACTCTCCACACAGTAACCACCACTAAATCACTAGCTCGTCGCTCTATCACCACCGCTCACTCGCTCACTCTCTGCCTGCCTCAGCTCTGCGCCGAGGCTTTATAGCTGCCCTGGGCCGTAGGCCCGTCGACTGGCCGTGTAGTAGGGGCGGGGTCGAGTCTCGCCCCGCTCGCTCAGGCGTGGCGGCCGCACTCAGTCGAGCACCGCTGGCCCGCGCTTGTTGTTGACCGCTGCCGCCAGGGGCGGTAACGCCCTACTGACGTGCTCCTGTGGTGGCACATTCAATTATGTGCGGCCGGTCACGACAGTTTAAATTATTGTTTTATTTTGGATTTGCTTAGTAGAAATTTTAATATTTGAAAATATTTTTAACAAGGTTAAAAGCAAACGACGTCGCCATATTAAGCTGGTATTATAGTAAAATCAGTTAATCGAAGTCCATTTGTCTTGTTTTTCTTAATAATAATTACTTTTAAGTTATTATCTTGAGAAATACGAGCAGGAAGAGTATTTAACAACTTACAGTTTCATTCTTTGCTGCAGATAAATATGCTCGGAAGAAAGCTGTTTCTTTTGGTGCCTCTAACTCTTGCGTTGGGTGCTCTCTCCCCGCCAACCCCAAACACACGCTTGACTCCACTCCCTTTTCTAGAAACATCCCCAGTCAGATGCCCAACCGCAACCTGTGCTAGAGCCTTATCCAAAGCTCCAGCCTTAACCCGAGCCCAAGTCCAAGCTTCAGCCAAAACCTCAACCTCAATCAAAGACCTAGCTCTAGATAGAGCCCCAGCCCCATTCAAAACTCTGCCTTTAACCAGAATCTCAGCTCTTGCTTCGTCCCGAGCTTCAGCCCCAATCAAAGACCCAGGTCCAAATGAAGCTCTAACCCCATCCAAAAGTCCAGCCCCAACCAGACCCTCAGCACCAGCTTCAACTAGAGTCTCAGCTCAAACCAAATTCCCCGGTCCAGATAGAGCTCTGGACCCATCCAAAGCTCGAGCGTTAAGTAGAGTTCCAGCCGTAGGTCCAGCCAGGGTCTCAACTTCAATAAAAAACACAAACCCAGATAAAGATCCAGCCCCATCCAAAGCTCCAGCCTCAAGCAGATCCCCAGTTCCAGTTTCTGTGTCAGCGCTAATCAAAGCCCCAAGTCAAGATAGGCCTCCAACCCCAGCCAGAGCCTCAGCTGGAGACCCAGCTGAAGCTTCGGTGTCAACCTCAACACTACAGCGCTCGTTGTGTGACGGGCGGGCGCTGCTTGAAGCGGTGACCCAGATGCCCTTGAAGATGGTTCCTTCGGACGCTCTTTCGCTGGTGCTTCGAAACCCAAGGATGAGCTGGGATTGGGCACCGGGGGCGGTGGCAGTTGTGGATCTTGGCGATGCGCAACGTTGGTTGCGAGCGTTGCATTATAAATCCCAATCGCCTGTTGTTCTGTGGCGCCCGCCCCCATCCTCTGCCCGTGCGAAAGGCTCGGCGCCAATGTGGCTGGAGCGGCAACACGCCTATGTGTTTGCCGCCACAGACCATTGGCGCATGCTCCAGTTTCTTGAGGAGGATATTAGCGAAATCTGTACTTATCACACGTCATGCAATGACCTTGTGGTAAGTTTAAAGAAAACCTTGCTTTTGCTGATTTTTCACATTTTCATCCATTTCTTATATTATAAGATATGAAAGAAGAAGGGCGTCTTGCATAAAATGCATTAAAATTGCATTTTTGGAATTCGCATTTTATGATGTTGAATGGCATGGTTGAATGGTTTCATTACCCAGATTTATATGTCCCATTTAATAACTTTCCTATTCGAGTCCTTAGCATACTTCGAGTTCTTAGCCTTCGCACTCCTGTCCATTACAAATTCCCATTTTCAGCTTAGTTCAATTCTATCGTGGCTCTTATTATTTTCCACGCACGATTTTTCCTTTGTTAAACTGACAACTCTTCTACCATCAACTATTTACACGATTGCTGTGTTTGACTACCTTCCATCACCATTCGGTGGTCACTGAGTCCACTGAGTCGGAATATATTCTGCCCGTCTGTTGGTAACACGCGTTATTCTTCTGTCTCACACGATGTGCAGTACAGTGCCTAACCGCGTCTCCTTTAGTCCTATTGCGCAGGTTAACCCCTTCCTCGCATGCATTCTCATTTCCAATTGGCTAACACCGCCCAAGCGTTCTATTAAGTTATTCCTTGACTATCGATCCTTGGATTCTTTTAGTAAATTAACTATATACCCACAGAAATTACTCACGTGTCGCCACGAATTCCACTATTTTTTCCTTTATTAATCACACTGCCTTCCCTGACATTTTCATTATTTATCACTCGCCATATAATTTCTTTATGATGCCCCTTATTGCTGTCATTCATCCTTACTGTTTATACTAAATTTGTTTAACTTTTGTTTACATTGTGATAAATCAATACAATACATAACAGAAAATCTTCATTTATGTGATTTTCATGTATCTTTACTTATTCATTTTTCTTTATATTTCAGATGTATAATTTAACTTTCAGAGGAAATGCTCCAATTGTCGTTTCTCTGTGGGACAAAGACAACCAATTATCTTCTGGTCTTGCAAATGAACTGAATCCTGTAACTCACGAAATATTTCTCACACTGATGAGAATGGGCGTATATTTCAGAGTTTTAGTCATTGAAGAAAATATGCGAATAATCAAGAAACTAACAAATATGGTTGAAGATTGTATTGTTTCTATTAAACCTGGAACTTCCTCACATTTACTCGTAAATGGAATAGCTTTAATGGGTCTCAGAGACACACTTGGCTTGAAAGTGCGCACCTTACTTTCTATTGACCCTTTGCTTCGAATAACAGAAATTCCTGACGTAGTTACTATCTACGGTCCGAATTTCCGCCTCCTCAAAGCAATTGAAGAGCATTTCAACATGTCGTTTGAGACTGACGACTCCCTCCCATCGCTTCATTACAGGGTAAGTTTTCAAAAGGTTTTCTCACTTGCTTTGCTCGTGGCACATAGCGAAGTCGCTTGCCTTTCACCACTGATACCCGGGTTCGATTCCCGTCGAATCTCATGTGAAATTTGTTCCTACAAAACGAGTTTGGCTGCTTCACAAGAGCTAGTCCAACCCCTGTGAAGTGTCCTAAATCCTACCCCATCCCTTATTCCTTCCCAATTCTGGCCGCTGGGCAGTGACGCAGGAGCGCGTAGCAGGAGGCGCGTACGCGGAGATGCTACCTGGCGGTCCTCTTGACAAGTGACTGCGACCTGACGTAAAATGACTTAAATAGGTAATGGAGGATTACTCCCCAGCGCAAAGCGCTCAACGTCCCTTAAGGGGCTTGGAGACGCGTTGCGACAATATGTAGACACTAAATAGAGGTGACCTTCCATTCATACCTGTTGTAAAGTTTTGGTTGTAATGCATATACTATTTTAAAATGTCTTCAGTGTTTCCAACACCAGAGCTAGTAATGCTTTGTCACCAAACCCTCTCGCCCAACCATTTCTTCATTTCATTTAACAAAACAACTCATCAATATAATTTTATTCGTGGAAGAAAATAATACAGATAAAAAACTTCGGATGAAAAAAAGAGGTGCGTTACCAATGCTTAACATTTTACACCAACGTATGTTTCTTGACAACAGCAACATACTAATTAAGTTGCATGTAACACCATTAACATTGCTGGCTCGCTTGTTTACACGATGGAAGGGTTTTAGTTGAATAGTTAAGGTATTCAGATGTACTTAGAATTTGAATTCAATGAACTGTCAATTATTTTTTAATTTTCTGTAGTTACCCATTATATACGAGTAATATTACGATTTCGTTGATGTTGTTTCGAATATAACCACTACTTTTTTGGTATGTGTCACACTTGATCCCCTATTTCTATGTACACTTCACATGTCTCATAAATTTGGGCACACCACTTCAGGAGATTCATTGTTACTTCCATTAACCATTTATCTTCACTTAAATTTAGAACACCGAAAATCGTAATTGAAAGTGTAGCTCTTGGCAGAGTCACGCTATCACAATGGATGAACTTATTATTCTTTCAAGATCTCACGATTTTCCTTCGTAGTGTCCAGTCGCCAAGTACTTTTTACCAGGAATTTCTTTTTTCTTTGGGTTACGTTTTATGTACTTAGGCGCTACTTAAAATCCCCAAGTTTTCTCAGGTCCTGCAGTAACACCAGGGGATTAAAAGAAATTTCTCCTAACTTGTTTCATTTTTACTTTCTTGTACACGTACGTATATACGGAGTAATATACGTTGAATAGAGAAAGTTATGTAATGCAGCGCGAAAAAACGGCGGATTTCCGTCGAAAAAAAATTCATTGCTGGGCTCTGGTGAGCAAACATTGCATAAAACCAGTTACTAAATTAAGAAAAAAAATCTCTAACACGTGGTAGCGGCAGAATCCCTGTTTTGTGGGTCCTAAATGCCGAAAAAACCAATTGGAAGCAAAACGTCCGTCTCTGTTTCTCCGTCTGTCGCATGTGAACAAACCTAGCGCCCAAACCACACGTACGATCTTTTCCATATTGAACAAATCTCTGACTATCTGGATCTAGTTGAAGCTTTGAAATTTTAAAAAACACTCTAAAATTTGGGGGTACTTTACATAAAGCCTTCCGGACATTTTCAAAATTTTCTCAAAACACGGCTCCAATTGTTTCTTTAAATATCTTGTATTAATGGATCGAAACACACTCATAAATGTGGCATAGGTCCAATTCACACGATTAACTCTGACTTTCGAAAATTCAAAAAGTTTGAACTTTTTTCGGCGTCTTCCTACAACTATAAAATTGAATACAAATATTTTAGCTTCAAATGAAATTTGTTGTACATAAATAGTTCCTTCATTAAAGTCATGTATTTTTTTTTAAAAAGGTTAGTAGTTTTCGCGCGATAGCGCCTGTAATATTCGGAGTTTTAAAATATAACAAAAACAAGATTTTCTCGAAAATGGCCCCAAATTTTTTCTTTAAATTTTTTAGGGGTAGTCCCAAATGTACCTTAAACAATAGCATAAACACCTTATTCTTGTATTCTTTTGTTTTCTCAAAAATTACAAAAATGAAATTGCTTTGTCATCACATTAATATGTTTATGAGTACATATGCTTTTAATAATTTCTAATAATGTTTCTCGAAAACTAGTCTTCTGTAAAAATGTGCTCTAAATTCCGCATTTTCAGAAACGCTCACACGCCATTTTCTCCAAAATGTCTCCAATATTTTTCTTCAACTTTCTCTAATAGATAGTTCTGATTGCACATATGACGTAAAGTTCATTTTGGTGTCTTTATTTGTTGTTTTTTTAATTACTCAAATGTAACTTTTTTAAAAATATCTCTCACTCTGTTAATATGGACATTTCCCTCGATTTGTATGCATTATTATAATAGTGAGGGAAAGTGCTTCAAATGATTTTATATGACCGTTTCAAAAACTCAATAGATTCCTGTGAAAAAGAGCTTCAAATTTCGCGTTTACAGTAATGCTTAATCGCCATTATCTTAAAAACCGCTTCAAGTTCTTCAATGAAAATTTCTATTTAGGATGAGTTTTAACTCTTCTTTAACTTTCTCGAAGTAATAACTCGGTTGTACTACTAGGAAACCAAAAAGTTGAGAAAATTTAAAAAACAATGTACTTTGGGCGATGATAGAAGGCAGCTGGCCAGAGAATGGAGCAAGACCTTAAAGCCATTGTCCGTAACTCGGAAACTGCGTCCCAGAACATCAGTTTTTTTTTGTCCCGTTGGACACGGAATTGTTTTCAATGCCGTAATTTTCAAAAAGAGACTTCTGGACTCTTATGTTAGTTAATTTCTTATTTTACGTAGCGTGACTCTAGCCATCAGGCCGTCTCTTCCGTCTGACCACGCCAATTTCGGTACGCTCCTTTCGCCATCTAGCGGAGAATGTATTGTAGCGTCACGTTGGCGGTCGTGGGTGGGAGGAGGAGGGGAAGTATCGAATACCTCCGGGCTGAATAGCCTTGGCGCCCCGGCGTTGGGATATATTTAGACCAAATGGACGCCAGCTTGACCAGGAAGGTCACGTGGTAGACGCGAGCCTCCCTCCTACACCAAGGACGTTCACTTGCCGGCTACACTCTAGGTTTTTTTTTGTTTTGAAAACCTCGCGCGATGCGCAAAACTTTACGCCCAGGCCGGAACGTGTCGTGCCTCTTGCACGGGTGACGAGGTCACGGTAGTGGCGGGGGAGTAGCGTCAGGCGGGACTTCCCTTGCTATGTGGGTATCCACAGGGAAATACTCAAAAGTGTGTAGTTTGGGAGCAGAATTTAGTTATCGCACATACGTGTAAATAAGCTTGTACATACTTGTGAATGTCTGCTTGTTTTTCTCCATGACGCCACAGTATCATCTCGGGCGACAAAACAGGTGATTTGAATTTAGCTCACAGGCATTTTAGAACTGCAGAGCTTTTACATGTAGAAAGTCTACTACATGAGACAGTCGGCTTCACTTCCCTTCGGGATGAAGGCGTGTGAAAGAGATTTTCACTTCTAAAAATCCACAGCTTTAGTCATATTTGAACCCGCATGGGTACACCAGCGCGATACGCTAACCGTTATACCACCGAACCTGCAAAATATTCGTACGCATGTTCGTAAGTTCACCGTTATTGTTTGCCTGAAACGCCGGAAGTTGAATTTTAGTGCAAATATATTTTCACTTTTCACACAATGATTTTTAAAAGTGCTGTATTTTAGTGTAGCGTCATGCACAAACGTATTTGTAACGAACGGCCGCGTGGCATAGGCGACGCTAAGGCGCCACGCGTTAGCCTTCTGTTTAGGAGCGGATGTGACGTCGGCGGGAAACCCTAGGAGGCAGCGTAGTCGGGGAAGGGCGAGCGTCAGCCCTGGCGAGCGGCGAAACGCGTTCTTGGTTACGAGCCGCGGTACGGTACGGATCGGACGGTCTGGATGGGCGCGGGCCGGGAGCTGTGCAATGTGTTGCCGTTCAGAGGCCGACTCAAGGACGAGTCGTAGGTGGGTTGCGGCGCTTCACGCCATCTATTGCTTGAGATTAGTGCGTAGTGGTGTGGTAGCCGTAACGAGAAATTACTCCGTGTAGGGATATTAGTAATTACGTTATTTTGTAATAAGGTGGTGGACTGATAATAAACCTCTAAATTACTAAACCCACACTCGTCTGTGTTATTATTGCAACTGCATGACGCCACATTAGAATCTCCTTTTCCTCGGGGCCCTTTTTTTACATGCTCTGAGGATTCTGGTTTCCTGGATATTCTCCGAAAAGAACTTCCCATCTAGCCCACCAGTGGAGCCTCTGCACTACCTGGTGCTGTAACGTTTATTTAAGTTTTTTGTAATACAAGATCACTTAAATTTTTAAATTATCAGATTAATTTTCTGAATATATTGGGAGATTATAGGAGACATACAGGAAGAAAGAGGATTCCCGAATTATGTCTCTTGTTATTCTCAGGTTTTTGTAACATGGCATGTGTGAATAGTATCTCCAAGATGGAATTCGGCACGACTTGTTGTGTCTTTTCTTGGTTCTGCCGTAAGATGTTGCATGATCGTGACCATATCAAGCAGTGCTGCAGATCAAGCAACTCTAGCGGTTCAAAGTTGGGATGTAGTATGATGTGATCTACAAAAAAATGTAAGAAAGTGATACAGAGACTGGAGAGTTCTTTGAAAATATTAAGTGATCAACCCTGTCCACGGAAAGTAGCAGACAAGGATAGATTGCTTGATTTATTTTTTCGTGTTTCCGGGCGCGTCAACGGCTTTGGTCATTAGTCCCGTTAGTGTAGTGCAAGTTTTTTTCGCGGGAGATGGCGATCTTCCCCCGCTGAATGGCGAGATCCGGCGCCGACCTACCGTCGGCTAGTGGGATTTCCCCCTAACCAGGACTCTCCCACCTGCGGGACACCGCCCTAGCCGGGACAAGCTCTAAGCTCCCGACCGCTCTCCCGGAATATGTGGTAGTGTAGTGCATGTTAGTGTAAGTGTGTGTGTAAGAGGTGAGGATAAGACAAGGAAGAGGAAGGAAAGATCGCGCGCGTTCCCTGGCCCGTTTGGTAGGGTACTACTCCGCCATTCGCCTGGTGTTGATCGGAGAAACCACGGGAAACTACCGATCAGAGCAGCCGGCCGCTAGAATTCTCCTCCAGACAGCTACTGAAAATCCTGCTGCCGTCAGGACTCGAACTTAGGGCCTCCCGGTCAAAGGCGTTGCAGTGACATCACCTGGTGCACTGAGCTACCGCTCCCCGTGACAGGGATAGACTAAATGAAGCGTAGATGTATTTCTCTGTTAATATTACTGAGATTCAATATAAGTGTTTTTTCGTAAAATTCAATGTAAATATTTCTCGATGTATTACAATGGTTGTAGAAATAGACCCCTGATTAAGTTTTTTATTGCAGGTTCCTAATAGCTCGTTCTTAAATAAATGTATGTTTGAAGAGTATCTTGCAAAGGGCGTCATATTTATCATTCCAATATATTCTTTTCCAAATCCAATGGAAAGAATAATTCAAGGCACATGCTTTGTTGAAACAATATTAATGGTTACGCCCTTGCCGGGGCCGCCGCCGGCGTGGTCGCTGCCGCTGCGCGTGTTCGGCGGCGCCATCTGGGCGGCGCTGCTGGGCGCCATGTTGGCGTACGCGCTGGCGTGGCGCGTGGTGGCGGGCGAGTCGCTGGCTAGGAGCGTGGCCGCAGCGCTGCGCGCCTTCTCCTCGTGCGGAGGACCGCCGCAAGTTCGCGTCTCGGCCACGCCGCAGCGCCTGCAGCTGGCCAGCGTGCTGCTCACCTCTGCTGTCATCGTCGCTAGCGTATATCAGGTAGATCAACACTACGTACGAATACAGTGGTTGGTTTCAGTTAAACTCTCTATCGTCCTACTTCCGAGAAGCCCCAAGAACCCGTTGCAATCATTTAGGCTCTCAGCTTATATTGAAGAACAGATTTCATTAAGTACGAAATCTATATCTTCAATTTTATTTCAGTTTTGTAGTGTTAATTTTTTGTATATTTTTAAGTATACAGTTCTCCGAATACGTGCTCTTCACCGTTTTTATAAGCGTATGTTGGTCTATTCAAAAACGAATGTAAGGCATTGATTGCGTTTTCAAGAATGTTTTAATTATCAAATAAACTCAAAGAAAAAATACGCAGAAATTACTTTTTTCAATGTAATAGTACATAATCTTATTTAAAGTTATACTTTTTACAACAGATTTTTTAAAGAAAAAATTATATTTGAGATTTACTGTAATTTTTAAAGACAGTCGCTCATGGATATTATAAAAAAAACATTTTTAACATTTATTATCGTTAATGTTTATCATTACTCACATAAAGTCGGTACTTCGTTTCGGAGAATCTACTCTCCTTCTTCAGTTTTATCAATTTCTTAATAACGGGTTTGTTTGGTGAAATCATCAACACTGAAATACAATAAAATCAATAAGATTCGAATTGAAAATTAAATTACATTAATTTCTTTAAAATAAGGAGAATGAATTGTCTTGAGTTGAGCGCTCAGAATAGAATATCAGAGGTCTGCCTTTTGAGGAGATTTCACATTTCTTTTAATGTTATGTATTGTTACATGGACACATCGCAAGGTTTCAGGGGATTTACGAAGATTGAGGAGAAGAATATGGTCGTTTGGGGGAGTTATATGGAAGTTATATTAAATTTTAGTTCTTATTCTTTAATTTAGATTTAATGTCGTCCTATAAATTTGGAAACTGGTTAGCATTGGTATTGTAACATAGTGTTCATTACTTTACATACTTGGATGTTCAGAGTTTCCATTATGATTCTTACTCGAAATTTATTTTCGGATTTTCAACATAAGAGGATTATCAAAATTTATTTTTTGATTTACGCTTATTCTGTGTTTTATTTATAGAGAATTTTGGACATTTTCTGTATCTTTGATGTTACTTCTATGTTCATTAATCCTTATCTACCTGGAGTGGCCGTATTGGCACGCTGTACGAAACTGAAAGGTGTCACCGTGTGTATTTCAAAATTTACAGAAATATTTTTTTAAATTATAAAATGGTGTAGTGAAATTTATTTTAAAATATTCAGGTAGGTAAGGGTTAAGTCAATCTGGAATTAGAATAAGTGAGTTTGTAGTCGGTGCTAGGAAGTTTATGAATTTGGGATAACTGAATTTAAAGAACATGGGATTTAATTGCAAATTTGCTCCTTCATAAATTTTACTTAACTATATCTATAAGTTTCCATTCATTCAATTAGAAAAAGCATAAATAAACAAATGTCAATACTGTATTATAACTGTATTACTTTTTACTTTCTCGCTAGTGCTTACGCAATATACTGTAAACCGTACCCTCGAGCCTCACCGATTACAAAAGTAGATCTGTCATTTGCCTACTTCGCGACGTGTGATTACACCGTCACGCATCCCTGGGAATATCTCAGTTTACGGATAAACTTCCCTATTGGTAGTGGGTTCGTCTTTGTTAAGCTACTGATCAATTAATAGAACAACACAATTTTTCAGTTTTAAATGACAAATAACATATATTCTAGAGCGCCAAAACGTAACAAATTTTACATTTTTCGTTTACATCAATGTAATTACATGTATTCTATTGAATGCCAAATCTCTGTACAAATGAAATTCACAGATCCTACTATGTTTTCACTTTTCGTAAAATTATGGTAGCTAATTCCTTACCTAAACTGCAGTTTTTCACTAAAATAATAATAACTCAGATCCCTATTTACAAGAAAACAAGCAATGAATACATATTTACACTTCACAAAAAATATCACACATGAGACACACAAATCATAGTACAAATATTCATCCTGTAAAAGAAAAACACATACACACAATACTCGAAATTCCCTACTACCTTTTAAATCACTAATTACGTTACACTCAGTAGTCACATCTGACCTTCGGCTGCTACATAGCCTTTCAACACAAAATTTTGTTTCATAACGTTTCTTAAATGATTTGAATCATTAAAATATGACTCTAAATAAATAATTCTGTACAAAACAACTTCTATCATAAACATAAATAATTACTTTAATCTGATTCTTGTTACGACTGTCGAAAAGAAATAAAACCAATGTTCTCAGAAACTTGCCCGATCAACGTCTGTTTTTGAGGGAAGCTCACATTACAACGTTTTGGTTAGTATAATTATACTCCTATCTCAGAAGTTTTTTTTTCAGACTGAAATTAAGTGAGTGTTCTTTCTGCTTTAATATGACTCACGACCGGCGAGCTCCGCAAGTTGGTCCCGCGCTGTGTAGCTGGCCCGTCGCGCGACCCTCGCGCCTCAAGGTCGTCGTTCTTCTGCACGGTCCCTGCGTGGCCTGTCGCACGGAAACTGAAGTACTCCGAACACCGTCTCCCAGTCGTTCGGCGAAAATTCACCACAGCTTTCGTAGAGGCGATGGTCGCATCAGAATGCGAATCCGAAACTCCAAGTTATGACTTCGTAATGGCAAAAGTCAAACTAGTTGTTTGGATAATCCGTCTTTCTCATAACTTTCAAAATTTCATCATAGGATTTCCAAAGTGAAATTCGCAAAAATAAGAATAAAGAATATATGAAAAGTATGAAATATATTAAAGCTGTAACAAAGAAGAAACATGTCCTATGTTACAATAGTCCTCTTTTCTAGCAACAAGAATGCAGCAACGTGGTTTTACAGATTCATTTCGATCTATTACCGCCGTCGTTCTTTCATTCATTGCATTCTTGTTTAATATTCATTTACTAATTTCATGTAATCTCACGATATTCACAGTACGTAAGTCCATGAAAAGTGCTCAGTCAATTACCTTTTATTAAAGCTTTTGTGTTCCACAATCTGCGCGTGTCCCTCGTCGACCATGTGGCGTACTCGTAGACAACCGTTCTCCTTGCCGTCTCGAACCACAAAGATCGAGCTCTTTTTTGACGCAAGTTCACGCCACGTCCGTATTTCCACGAAAATTTCCTGATTGGCTACGGTCTGAGTGCGTTCAGAAATCCTTCTCTGACTTACGCCATCTCTTCGCCACTGTAGAAACTACGTGTAGGGCCTAATGTCGGGTATTATAGCTTCCATTTTCCGTTGGTTATAAATGTGACCGCGACAAGCGGTTACAATAATGTTGCTTTATTGCATTCGTACAAATTTGAAAACTCGTTCCTAACGTCGCTCGTTTTCAAAACATGTACTCATGCAATAAAGCTAAACATTATAAACTAATTGCATAAACTACTATAATGTGTCCCCTGTTAGTCACTTTCCTTTCGGGTATCCTTTTCCTTTTTTCCTTTCGGGCGTCCATTCCAAATTCCATTTTTTTAATCACGTCCCGACCAATGACCTCTACTTCCTCCACACACGCGGTTATATTTCTATGTCCACTACCAACATCATCAGCATCCACTCCTCATCACGTCAAAAGTTCGTCTGCCACGTTTCTTTATCTTACGCGTTCCTCATCTGACATCCCTGCGCGAGATCGTACCCAAAAACGTGTCTCCTTCGTCCGAGTGCACATGCCATTCTCATTTCTTGCACAAATTCTAACTTCTCATTGGTCACTGACCCTCTAGCATTGTATATGTTTATTCTTTGGTTATTGCTTCGTAATGATTTTTCTAACTTACTTTCTTGCTCACGTGTTCTTTCACTGTTTTTATTTACTAATTAGTTTGTATTGTCAATTATGTTGCCATTTCCTTGTATCATTATTATTTACTATTCGAATAATTGTTTGTCTTCGGTCACCCATTGTTGCTGACGTCCTGTTTAAATACTTATTCAAATGCATCGTTCCTATTAACAAGCCATTGTAATAACGTATCACAATGCACATTTATATTCATACAAATAAACAAAAACAATTTCAGATTTTCACACAGACACCTGATTCATTCAGTATAAATACCTGTTTATTAATTTATTTATTACGTCAAAAACAGAAGAACTGTGGATGATGTGCTATGGGGAGAAGTGAATTCTGTGCACGTTTTTAAAACTCTGTGATCCCTACACTAAGCAATTTACTACTTCAATTTTGAATAAATAAAAATAGAAAAACGCTCCGAGGTAATAAAATCTATTTTCAAGGATAAATAAGCAATACATTTGGTCTTCTTATCCATCATGTCCTTCGTTAAGGAATAATACTTCCCGCCACGAAAACATAGAAACTATAATTTGAATAACTAAATTTCCCACTAAATTCTAGAGAAGTGCACAGATAATGAAGTTACATTTATGCCCAGAAGCAAAACAAAGGGCTATCTCAGCATTTGCTCAATAATCAGGGAATCTGGACGAAAAACCAGATCGAGATGGAGATCATTGACCCGGAGGCTGCGGTACAATACTAGTTACAGGTTGTTTACATTTATACAGTCCAAATGGTGAATAATGCATTAAATATTACTGTTAAAATAAATGTTACTTTCTTTGTAATGCTCAGTAGAGTCTCTAATTGTATAGAAACAGTTATGCAGCAGAGAGGATTTCACTTGGGATTTAAACTTTTCTATCAAATTTAATCGTTTAATGTCATCTGGAAAAGTGTTGTAAAATAATGTTCATGTATTGTATGTGAATATTTTGTAATTAGCTGTTGATACTGTCACCTGAAGAATATGATTTCTACGTCGAGTGTTATAGTAACAGACATCGGCGTTTTCTGAAAATATATTCCCGCTCTTAAGCTAGTAATTTTTGACAAAAATCACTGATTCGTAAATCAACAGACAAGGCAATGGTAGAATTCCTAGATTAATCAAGAGAGGCTTACAAGAATCACGCGGGTGGGATTTGGTTATTATTCGTACAATTCCTTTTTGTAATCTTAAAGTCTGGTAGCTATAAGACATATTTCCCCAGAATATTATGCTATATCTCAGGCGGGAAAGAACATTCGCGCAATATAAACAACGAACAATATGAAGGCTGACTAAATTTGAAAGAATTCTGGACGCGTAGCATAATGAACTTAATTTTGTGTTCAATTCATTTAAATGGACATTCCATTTGAAGTTTGACTGAAGTGAGTGACCCAAAAATGTTGCTTCCTTAACATCAGTTAATGGTACACCGTTAATTTTCAATGGAGTACAGAACTGTTTATTTGAAATGGAAAACTCATTAAGACCCTTTTCTTTTCAATTACTATTAATTTGTTATTTCGGAACCAATTTGAAAATCTGATATTGTACTATTTACGGTTTCTTTATTGCAAAGAATGTTCGTATCATCCGCAAAGAGAACTGTTTTTCCGTTTAAAATCGTCAAGGGCATATCGTGTACGTATAGAAAGAAGAGAATAGGGCCTAAAATCGATCCTTGAGAAACTCCACGTGCAATTGGCAAAGAGTCGGAAAGATGTGTACATAATGTTGCATAATTCCAGTAAGGCATTTCCACTCTCTGAGATCATTGTTTAAGGTACGAACATAACCAATGTAGGGCAATACCACGGACTCCATACAAATGTAATTTTGAAAGTAAAATATCATGATCAATGACGTCAAATGCTTTTGAGAGATCTAAACATAATCCAATACGTGCTTGGTTTGGTCCAATGATGAGGCGACATCTTAAAGAAAAGAAAATATGGCTGTTTCCGTAGATTTTGATTTTCTATACCCATGTTGATAATCTGAAAGCGCGTCGTGTTTATTGAGAAAAGTTTCCATTCGTACGTAAAGAAGGCTCTTTAATATTTTTTAAAAAACTAACAGAAGAGAAATAGGTCGATAATTTTGTAATTCATTTTTCTTGCCTTTTTTGAAAAGCGTCTTAATCTTAGCCGTTTTAAAAATATCTGGAAACGTCCCGGTGCATAAGCATGCATTAAATATGTGAGTTAACGGGTGTATAATGGCAGGCGCTCAGGTCTTTGGAAATAATCCGAGAATTCATCTAAACCGGTTGAATATTTATTTTTTAGTTTAGTCATTATTTTGAGAATCTCGTAGGAAGAAGTTTCAGAAACGCTTCGGCGGTGGCCGAGATCGCTAAGGCAGTAGTGTCGTAGTGATCTCGGGCCGAAGGGTCGCGGGTTCGAATCCCGCCTCGGGCATGGATGTTTGTGTGTGTCTGTGTTATCCATACGTGTTCTTCCTACAGTTTCCCTACAATTAAAGTTACCCCTACAAAAAAAAATGTTGTTGATAACAATAAACAAAATTATTATTATCATTATCATTATTAATATTATCGTTATTATTATCACTATCATTATTTTATTATTCATTCAACTTTCAAATACTTATAGTTAAAATATTAGGGTAGGACTCTGGTACTCAAGAAAACGTGCGCAGATAAATAAAATAACGAAATAAATAAAAATCAAATAAATCAAACTACAAGGTACGATCAAAATTGGTAGGACTGATTTAGTGTTGACCAGACGAAGGAGAGTCCGGCAGGTTGAGCATGATGGGGGGAGGGAGATCCTCAGGAAGAGAACAGGACTTTCCGCAGTTCCTTGCATGTCGGCACACTGTTTCTCGTGAACCAGTGTTAAAACGATGAGCCATGAGCCACTCATTTTTTTTTTGAATGGCACAATATGTCCCTGGAGGAGAGGGGGCTCGTCGAGGATTACCAACCTCGACCCGCCAGTCAACATCAAGGGTCCTGTCCGTCGCCCATCAACATAAAGGGTCGACGAAAATGTGACGAAGTGAAACAACTTCTGAACTTCGAACGTTATTGATCGATTTGCGAGTTAAGCGTTTCTTACGGCACCATTTAAACCATCATAACACAAGACTTGGCAATGAGGAAAATTTGCCGAGAAATTTGTATCCAGAATCTTGACTGAAGGACGAAAAGCGAATTGTGTGGAAATTCCAACAGAAAATCTGAGCTATGTTAGAGGAAACTCAAATGAAGTGGATATAATTAAAGTGGAATATTTTGGGGACCCGAGAGATGCCGACGGTGACTGATTTATTGTTTAACAGAAAGGAGGAGTTATTTCAGGTGAAAAAAAAATATCAACGTGTTTCTCATAAAATAAGCAATAAATAATTCTTTTAACATTTTGGCCCCGTTTTGTATTAATTTCGTTAGAGAGTATTTGTAAATTTTCAATTCCGTCCCAGGATGTTTATCACCGGAGCATTGTGGGAATTTCTACAACTTGAAGCGCTATTCGTGACTTGGGAGGTCACTTGCGTCATTTGCTAACATTGAGTAAAACAGCGGTTACACAGTTGTCGTAATATGCACCCCAATTAAGTCAATTATTAAAGGGGACCCCCGGAAAGATGCTAAAAAGTTCCGCTAGACCAAATAACTTATGAGTGGTTACATCATAATTCAAAAAAAATATATTTTTTAAAGGTTTCTTATCCCCCATCCGACCATCGACACAGCCAAACGGCCACTACAGCCAAAAACCATTTTCTTTTTAATTTTTTTTCGCCAACTTAACACTATTTTATCAGACTCAAAAAATATGATAAATTGGAAAACAATTCATACTATCAGAAATTTTTTTTGATATTTTTTCAGACCCAAATTCAAAGCCCAAAAAATATTTTTGAAAAACAATAACAAAACTATTTTTTGGGGGTTTTAGAACCATGGTACAGGGTCGAAAATATCTCAAAGCTGCCTCTTAAAACACAAATACTTGTGATTTTTTCAGATTTTTTTGATAACTGCGAAGCAGTTAAAAAAATAAAATCCATTTTCCCGCCTATAAATCACCTTGACTTTAAATATACTTTGAAAAATACTGCAACAGTTATGTGCATTTATTTTAGTGTTTACTAAACATTTGTATACATTGTTGTAGCATCCAGTAATAATTTGATTTTTTAATTTAGCTACAAATTATTTTTAAAAACTTTCTATTCCTTTGCATAAGTATATCATAAGCTAAGGAATGACGATAGTTTTCGGCAGATTGTGCCCCATGTCCTCCCCTTATCCTTCACTTGTGATTTATTGATTGATTTTTTCGTGTTTCCGGGAGCGTCAACTGCTTTGGTCATTAGTTCCGTTAGTGTAGTGCATGCTTTTTCACGGGAGATGGCGGTGATCTTCCCCTGCTGGATGGCGAGATCCGGCGCCGACCTACCGTCGGCTAGTGGGGTTTCCCCTTAGCCAGGACTCTCCCACCAGTGGGGCACCGCCCTAGTCGGGACAAGCTCTACGTTCCCGACCGATCTCCCAGAATATGTGGTAGTACAGTGCATGTTAGTGTAAGTGTGTGTGTGTGTGTGTGTGTGTGTGTGTGTGTGTGAGGAAGGGGAGAACATAAGACAAGAAAGAGGAAGGACAGATCGCGAGCAGTCCGTGGCCCGTTTGGTAGGGTACTGCTCCGGCATTCGCCTGGTGTTAATCAAAGAAACCACGGAAAACTACCGATTAGAGCAGCCGGCCGCTAGAATTCTCCTCTAGACGACTGAATTCGACCTAGTTGGAAAGCTAGTGTCGAAAATCCTGCCGCCGTCAGGACTCAAACCTAGGACCTCCCGGTCGCACACGATTATTTTTTCATAAACTGTCAAAAATCATCGTATTTCCTTAACGTATGATATACTTACGCAAAGGATTTGTAGAAAGATTCTAAAAAATGATAATTGTACGAAAAATGACATATATTGTATTCTTATACCGGAAACTCGGTGCGCGCAGGTGCTCACATGCTGACGATTTCCCGTGTCGCAGGGTTATTGCTCGTGAGAGCGCCGCAGCACGCCATGCGGGCTAGATTATTGTCCCCGTGTGAGGACGGCATTGAGCATTGTGGTCACGCGTTTCCGCCCACCAGAAACGCTTTTCACCTGCCGCCCCCACGCGGCGCTCGACGCGCACTCGCACGTGCTGCAGTCGATTGATTGATTGATTGATCGTTCCGGGCCTGTCAACTGCTAAGGTCGTTAGACTCGTAAATGTGCTGCGTTTTTTTCCTCGGAAGGTGGCGGCGATTTTCTGTTGTGTACTAAATGAAAAAAATTGTAAATTTCAATTAGAACAACAATTTATTCATCCAGAACCCAAAATCACAATCCGAAATACAAAAGCCAGGTCTCGTCTTCCAGAAGTTGTAATTATTGCACCAGGAGCGGTACCTTTTCAGCTAGGTCGAATTCGGTCGCT
This sequence comes from Teleogryllus occipitalis, assembly GCA_011170035.1. Classification (NCBI taxonomy): domain Eukaryota; kingdom Metazoa; phylum Arthropoda; class Insecta; order Orthoptera; family Gryllidae; genus Teleogryllus; species Teleogryllus occipitalis. The sequence goes on along the minus strand of BLKR01001322.1, from coordinate 154,385 downwards.
GTTTTGAGGAGAATTCTAGCGGCCAGCTGCTCTGATCGGTAGTTTTCCGTGGTTTCTCCGATCAACACCAGGCAAATGCCGGAGCAGTACCCTAACAAACGGGCCACGGACCACGCGCGATCTATCCTTCCTCTTCCTTGTCCTATTCTCTCCTCTTACACACACACACTAACATGCACTACGCTACCACATATTTCGGGAGACCGGTCGGGAGCTTAGAGCTTGTCCAGGCTGGGGCGGTGCCCCGCTGGTGGGAGAGTCCTGGTTAGGGGGAAACCCCACTAGTCGACGGTAGGTCGGTGCCGGATCTCGTCATCCAGCAGGGGAAGATCCCCGCCACCTCCCGAGAAAAAACATGCACTACACTAACGGGACCAATTACCAAAGCAGTTGACGCGCCCGGAAACACGAAAAAATTAATCAATCAATGTAATTAATGCAAGTCGGCGTAAAAGGGGTGTGTCCAGAGATCGTTGTCCAAGTCCGGAAGCGTTGCGTGTTGACGTACTTCTCGTCCACTGGCGGCGTACTCCGAAATAGCTTCAACTCGATATTAAGGCCCGTATTTATAAACCTCTGCTAGGGGCCTGCCAGGCCTAGCAGGCTGCTAGTGTTCGGTTTTGCGATTTATGAACGGTCCCCAGCCAATTCCAGTCGCCTCTTGAGCTCCTAGCAAGCTCCCAGATGGCAGGCTCCTAAGAGGTCTGCTGGCAGAGCTTCATAAATACGATCCTAAATCTCGACTGACCCGTGGTGTGCCGCGCCCCTCTTATATAGCGAAGTGGTGGAGGGGCAGGCGCTGCTGCCCCCTCCTGGGTGGAGGAGGGGTTGCCATGTTGGTCACATTCAGCGAGTCGTGACTAGAGGCTCGCTGACTAGCCCTCAAACCCCGCTAATTGCACATCTCAATCACATTTGATTTTTTTCACCTACGATGTCTTGGCCTGAGGAGAACGTTAGTAGAATGGACCCCTTGAACTGTAACCACTTGATGTAGAGTTTTTTTGGAATCTTGCCACTACGTTTTGGAGAGGTTCTAATCACATGTATATCTTGTAGTAAAGTCAAACCATCCCTGAGGATAAATAAAAATATCCCGTAACGTCGATAAATTAAGTTTTAATGTCTTAATTCACTCCGACCAGATCCCGTAATCTACATTTCCCATCTTTAGGAATGTTGATTTTTATACTTTCAACACACGTCGAAGAAATCACATTCGCCAGGTATTAGTATCAACAGCTCATTACAAGGAATCTGCATATATTACATTTCCAGATGGCATTAAACAATTACGATCGATACACATTTTCAAGTTAAATGTAAAATCTTTTAAGCTGCATAACTCTTCCTATACGATTAGAGTATATTGACCATCAAAAAGAAAAAATAATATTTACTTTAATACATAATGAATTTGTTTATATTTTAATTGTATAATTTTAGAAACGACTTAATATGCTGGTAACAAGCAATGTACTTCAGCTTGCAGGAAATAACTCCCATCTCGATCAGGTTTTTGTCCAGTTTCCCTGATTCAATGAGTAAATGCTGAAATAGCCCCTTGTTTTTCTTTTGAACATAAATATAGCTTCATTATGCATCCATTTTGTTGAGTTCACCTTTCGCTAGTGATGGTAAGAGTAGAACCGGGGTTGAGGTGTTATTATTTTGTTTGCGATAGAAAAAATTAAAATCTGCAGTTCGCTTACCGATGCAAATAAGTTATCTCTAACATGAGAACGAAAATCTCTAGTTTTCAAAACTTTTTTAACTTCTTTCATCATTCTTCAACATTCTTTCATCAACTATTTTTAAAACTCTCATTCATCTTTCAACTACGTACAGTTAAAATGTAGGGGAGGTGATTATAAAGCTCAATAAAACGCGCTGATGGTAGTTCTCACCCACATAGCATATACAGTTTGTACTACTTTTTGCTTAAATAAATAAAATCTAGTCGATAAAAATATTAAAATTGGGTCTGCTCTTTGTTAAGGAATGTTCGTTTAGGAAAATGTGTAGAAATTTTAAAACTTTTCAAAAATTCAATTTTTTTTTCAGGCAGTCAGTGGCAGGGTACTCTCATGTTAATGTTCTACGGAGTAATAAACGTTGAAAGATGTTGAATTTGTACGTGATAATATATTGTTGTTTTCTATAGTGGTTGCGACTAATATAATACGTACATGCTGGAATTGTTAGGGTATTGCAGCCTTATGATGGAGCAAAACTGACTCCGTACCGTTGTAAAAAAAGTTTTATGTAATGACCAACTGATAGGAATAAATTCAGTTATACGTTTTAAAAAAGGTTTAAGTTGTCATAAATAGAGAAGCTACATATTTTACATGATAAATCCAGTTCCTAAATTTAGAAAACAAAATTCTCAAACACGTGGTGTAGCAAGAATCTATGTGGTTTCTTGATACCGAAAAATCGATTGACAGCAAATCGATTGACGGCAGCTTGTCAATAACGCTAGCGGCTAAACCGTTCAGCCGATTTTCTCCAAAATCGATAATCGCCAATCAATCTGGCTGCGGCCCCTTGAATTTAAAACCTACATTTTAATTTTGGAGGGACCTTAATTGGGACTTTTCCAAACTTTTCAAAAGAATGGCTCCATCGTTTTTGATTAAATTTTGTTGTTGGATAGTGTGAATGATGTTTAAGATAATGGTGCCGGTCTCACGTTCGTTAAAAACCCTGATTTTTCGAAAATTGCAAAGGTTAAAAAATTTTTGGGGGTCGTTCTAGAACTAAATATTAAAGATAGAGATTTTCCCCTAGTGAAATCTGTTCCTTAAAGATAGGTTTTGAAGAAAAATCATGTACAATTTTTAGAAAAATTGAGTACTTTTCGCGTAATTTTGCGTAAAAATACGGACGAGAAAGTACGTCCTGTTTTAGCACCACTAGTTTTATTTTGAAATTGGAAACTTTTGAGTTTAGTAAATCAGTAACTTACCATATTTCAAATATACGGTGAATGCCGTAGAATCATCAGCCCATTAAAAATAAAATAAATCGATATTTCTATTTTTCTTTCCCTGAATTTAATTCATTAAATGGAAAAATAAGATCCATCACAGTATGAAACTCGATGTAATGGGTATTAATAAACTCGCGTGATACTCCCTCGTTCCTCACTAGAGTCGTAATATCACACTCGTGTATTAATACGCATCATTACATCATTGTTTCATAATGTACTATTTATTTGAATTTTACCACGGTATGTATTTTGTATTGAAGAAACAACAATGCGATTACAAATCAAACTTTTTTAAAATTCCAAAACAAACAAAAACAGTTAGAAATTGAAAGGTTGAGAAAAGTCCAAGGTACATCACCTTTTCCTATTCAATAAACTTTGTCACCTAAATCTCACATTCGGATGCTATTTTTACATTTCACTAAACTTTATTCCTTAATTACTAAACCTACTTAAACTTTATTCCGAAACAATTTGATGACATCTATATTAAATTATTTTAATAGCATCATTAAAAATTTAAAATACGGTATTAGTGATCATTTTTCAATAGGAGAAAAGAATGTTCAAAATATTGAATCCTTCACTGTGTGAACAAGTGAATTTTGTGGAAGGCGTTAAAATAAACAGAACGAAATCCCATTTTTGTTCCCGAAGCGTTAATTCACCTGGATGATGAAATCATTCGAGCCGCATTGCTTATGAATAACGCATGAGCGGCAAAATAAATAGCTGTTGAAACGTCGATACATTACAAAGCCAGGTGCAGCAGTTCGGAGAGAAGCTTACGAGTTCACGAGTTCAAACTAATTTAATTAACTACTCCATTTTTTCTTACTGACTGTTTGTTTACAGGAATATGTTGACTGCAAACTACTATTTTCATCAGTCTATTTTATGATAAGAATGTTTTCAACAAGTTAGTTAGTTCAACAGTTAATTTGAACGATCATTTGGTCCTTCAATATTCTCTATAAATGCCCGGGAAGAGTAATCTGCCGGCCTCTTTCTAAACCGCTGAACCACCTACAGATTAGCTCTGTTTCTGCGCGTTCAATGGTGTATAAAGAACGTAGTGTATATTTTTAGACTTGTCTTATGGATAAGACGAATTCAAAACGGAACTCCGGCAGTAGTTGGTTCCTGTAGGTAATTTGTCTTAATTTTAGTTTTTCAGGTGTTCATTTCAAGTCTTACTGATGTGCATTTTTCGATGAGTTCTAGAAGCATCTCTTTCAGTGTTTTAGGCGAGGTGGCGAAGAGTACGACGTCGTCAGCAACTACTAGTCTTCTTCTTCTTCTCCTCCTCCTCCTCCTTCAGGTGTATAGGCACTGCCTGTTACGCCTCCGTTCCCGTCTGATCCCCCATCTCTTCTTCAGGCGGCCAGGATTTCTTCGTCCTTTTGGGTGGTATTTTAGAATTATTGTCGGCAGTCGATTGTTTTGCATTCTTTCAATGTGCTGCATCCAGGAATTTCGATAGTAATTAACTTTCTCTTCAAGTTTTCATACACCAAGTTCTTTACGAATTTCTAAATTCCTTTTCTTGCTCATCAGCTTATAACCAGCTACTGATCTCAGAAATCTCATTTCAGCACTTTGTAGTCTTGTGCTATCCTTTTTGGTCATTGTCCAATTTTCACTTCCATATAAACAAGCTGGGATACTTAAAACGTTATAGAATTTAATCATGGTTTCCTTTCTGACTTTCTTTTTCAGTGTTCTCAGGATTGTTCCGTTCATACGGTTTAGTCTTTCAATTTTCCCTTGTATATCTATTTCCCCTCTGTATGACATTTTGTATCCCAAGAAATTGAACCATTAGTTTGCGTTCCAACAAAGCCCCCATAGCGCGTCCGAGGTTAAGAATGAAGTACAGGGCCTTACGGGCTTTTCCAGTAAAGAAACATCCCCCATTTTAAGATTTCAAAATTGTTTTAAATCCTCATTAACATAATTTTTCATAACAGTAATTAGGAATATTAGTAAAGTTATACCTGGAGTACATTATATACTTACAAAAAATTATGGTGAATATCTTTAAAATTTATTAATTTTTGTAGTAAGGTTGTTGGTTTGTCTTTTGGATTAGTCACAGCCATGGTGTCACGTACTTTGGTTACCGCTTCAAACTGTCCTCAGAAAGTACTTGTTCCGGTTGTTTATCTGTGTTCGTTAGACGGTATTTTGCTGTGTTGGCTTTGAGATTCATGGCTTCAATCACATCAAAGTTAATAGTAATTTTGTTTACATTTGGTGTTTAGGTTGTAGTAAATTTATTAATTTACAATTCTTTTGAAATTTTATTTATTTTTCTTTAGAAAATTAATTTAGAATGTGTGATCCACCAACCGTAAAGTACAAGAATGGTAAAGTGTTCCATAGTGTGGAAAATAAGCGTTTATTTATGTTTATAACTATTTAAAAGAGAAGAATCCAGGAAAACCAGTGGAATGGATTGTGGACGAAAAAGCGGCAGCAGTCGGAAAAGCCCGAAACAGCGTCAGCAGCTGTTTTTGCAACAAGACAAGCTGCAAGGGATGCAATTACAACTCCGGAGTCTCATAAGAATATATTCAGATTTGAGGAAAGAGAAGAAAATACTCTTTTATACTATTGGAAAGTTTCGAGACAAACTAATTTAGCGTTATACTATAGCGCTCCATCCCAATGCGGGATTCGTGAACACAGTCGAGGGTGTAACTTTCGGATCATACCGGACACCAGAAAAGCGCTATATTTTGAATCACTGTCACTATAAGAGACCGTAATTCAAACTTAATCATCGGACACGCCACATCAAACGCAGACGTTTCCTAGAATTCGTAGTAACGTAGAATTATAAACGTAGAAAATAGAACGTAACGTAGAAAATAGAACACAACACACAATTCACTTTTCCCCATAGCACGTCATACGCAGTTTTTAACTGTTTTTTGACGTAAAATAAATAAATAAATAAATTCATAGCGTTCACAGTCAGCTCACTTGGTCAGTGCAGCACTCTAGCTCTAGTTCTCTGCTTTTGAAGAAAAATAATACTTTCTCCAGTATGCCTCACTCAAAAATCGTTAGCTTAGTCTGGATTTGTGTCAAGGAAAACGAATAATTGAGCATTAGAGATAAGGCACCAAAACTGAAAAAATGCTAATGCAAAATCTGGTAACAAATGCTCAGCATTAGATCTTTTTTTGTTCTCTGGAAGTATGAATTATGTAAATGTCTTAAAGATGTAACTGTCTGCGGGAACTTAGTAAACTTCTCAGCATAGCCAAAGAAGACATAGACAATTTTGTATTATAAATGGGGAACCTAATGAAAATACAAGCTCAGGCATCATTAGAAACTAACAACTTTTGGAAGAAATTAAGAAAATCAAAGAATTTTTTGCTAACTAACACTGCAATCGGATCGGATCGGATACGGTAAATATTGTGCTCGGATAGTTGAAAGTAGTTTGCAGATAGAATATTTTGAATTTTGAAAGAAGGTTATGCAGGAAATGACTTAAGTGGACAATATCCTTACATTAAAAATTGATTTTTTTTTTTAAAAAAGTTAGAATATGTTTTTCTACAAAATAAAAATAGTACCATAAAATTAAGTATTGTACAATAAAGAATAAAACATTAAAATTAATTATGTACTGAAAAGTAGAAAAAGAAAAATATAATAAAAAGTGGAAAATAAAATTTCAAATATACAAAATAATGAAATTTAAAAAAATTACTAAGATTGTTTTATTTATTTCAAATTCAATTATGTATTGTTAATGTTGGAGATAAAAGTGAGTAAGGTTTATAGCAAAGTGAAATTTATATAACTTCATATATTGAAGTACATGTTGAATTATGTTTTTATTTATTTCGAACAGGTTGTACTTCATTACATGAAATTATTTTTACTAACAAATTAAGTAGTAATTTATACGATAACACTGAATGAATTCTGAAATGAAAACTTAATAATTCGGAATTGCAGAAATGGCGTGTAAGTAGTAAAAGGCTTATGGATATACGGTCCGAAAACAGATGATCTCTAGAGACATACTGTTCGACAATAGTACATCTCGAAGTGATTCGGTGATAAGTTAGGCGATGAAAAATCATTAAACGCGATAATCAGTATAGAAATAGTTACTCATCAGAAATTATTATATTCATTCTTATTTATTACATGTAGAGCGATACTGACGTTCCATGATGATAATAATTTGACGATCCTAGGCAATCAGATAACATCGCTGAACAATACAAAATAAATGAATATTGATTGACAACCTGTGAACAGAACCCAAGAGACGCGCGTTGACGTTCGCAACAATAACTAATAATTAGTATTGATTGACAACCAATCGACAGGAAGCAAGAGATTCTCGTCGCACATTATAATAATCGAAATTATTACGTTATCAGATTTATTATTTGAGTTTCAGTGATGTCGCACAGAGCGGCGGGCAGTAGGAGCCGTGGCCATCCTAAAACGTTTAAAAGGGGTCTCGTTGCCGCACGAAATAAATAATTTTCTTTTCTTAATGTTATTTTATTTATTAACGTCAAAAAACAGTTGAAACTACGTATGACGTGCTATGGGGAGAAGTGGTTTTGTGCACATTTCAAATTCTGTGATCCTACACTAAGTCATACTACATGAATTTTGAAAATTAAAAATTAAATGTAAGGTAAAAAATTCTTTGAAAAATTTTCTTAATGTATGTATGTGTTGGACGCGGCAGTACTGCCTCGCGAAGTCTATAACACTACACTGTTCCCTTGTTCTACCAGGGAGATTGTTCTCCAGAGTAGGCACCTACGCGTTAGTCTTTATAGGCATACGTATCCCCGTTGGTTCACACGCATTCCGACAGACTGAAATCAAGTTCCGGCCAGAACGCAGTTAACCCTCACGGTAACCTTACCACCGGGAGCGGTAGCTCAGTGCATCAACTGATGTCACTGCAGCGCCTCTGACCGGGAAGTCCTAGGTTCCCACTCCCCACGGCGGCAGGATTTTCGACGCTAGCTTGTCAGTTAGGTCAAATTCAGTCGCTGTCTGGAGGAGAATTCTAGCGGCCGGTTGCTCTGATCGGTAGTTTTTCGTGGTTTCTCCGATCAACACTAGACGAATGTCGGAGCAGTACCCTACGAAACGGGCCACGGACAGCGTGCGATCTGTCCTTCCTCTTCCTTGTCCCATCCTCTCCTCTTACATACACACACTTACACTAACATGCACTACACTATCACATATTCCGGGAGACTGGTCGGGAGCTTAGAGCTTGTCCCGGCTGGGGCGGTGCCCCGCTGGAAGAAGAGTCCTGGTTAGGGGGAAACCCCACTAGCCGACGGTAGGTCGGCGCTGGATCTCGCCACCCAGCGGAGGAAGATCACCGCCATCTCCCGAGGAAAAACATGCACTTCACTGACGGGACTGACCAGAGCAGTTGACACGCCCGGAAACCCGAAAAAATCAATCAGGTAACCTTACCATTCAGTACATGGGTTGGGCCGGTCTTCCAGCTCAGAGCTACCAGCTTTCCAGGTCGGTACCGGAGTCGAAACTGCGCCACTCATAATGCACCGGGACAAGTCCCCAGGGTACCGGACCACTGTCATGACTAGGGAAGGGATTTTCATGGAAATACATATTTTTACAGGAACAAAATACCTGCATTCACTAATATTTTTTAGACTTAACACGACATTCTGAACAAATTAGTATAATTTTTATTTTACAAATTTAATCTATTGCTACATATTTCATTACATTTTAATATATTTATAAGTCGAAAATGATCATTTCACATTTGAGTTCAAAATCTATGTTACTTGAAAACTGTGTTACTGAAATATTTACAGCGCCACGCAATGCTCTTGTATTAACGCGGAATCTTTGCTATTAATTGTCAAACTCACCCTCCCTCGCCCCTTTTTGCTACTTGGAAACCGCGTAGTCGGGATCAAGGATGAGTGGATATATGTGCAACAGAAGGAACCTCAATCACGTGCTTACTTATGTTTCAAAGACCCCATGCGCAACTCGATAAAACAAATATTTTTCAGATACTTGTCTTATCGCTTTTGTGGAGTCGGGGGGGGGGGTATGCTCACTTTATGTTCTCTTTCTATCACAGGCTACACTATACTATTCACTTGAGCGCCGGCTTTTCGTAAACATTATATATATATATATATATATATATATATATATATATATATATATATATATATATATATATATATATATATATATACATACATACTACGAAAGTGTTATATATTTTGGATGAAACTAGCGAATAATTGCTTCTGTAGATGATGTCGAGTTAAGTCTATCATGTAGTCCATGAGAAGATCTGATCGGCAACTGCGCTCGGAAAACGCTTGAATAATGGAATTTTAAACATTATGACGAATTTTTATTTCACATAATTTGTATTGTTTCTTACATATTCTAGAAAAAATAAATACATATGTATGTACATCTTTTGCTTTTTTATTACAATAAATTCCGTTCCCTAGTCATGACGAAGCCAAGAGCCCAACAGGGGGCCACCCAAACTAAGGCCCGAGTTGCTCGGGGCCCTATTCCCGTGGCAGGGCAGCGTACTTTTGCGAGGCTCGCCCTGCTGGAAAGTAACCACTGAGACGGGAGGTCTACTACTGAGGTAACTACTGAGGCGAGTCACTGGTATGGCCTCGCCGCTGCACGAAAGGGGGCTGCGAGCGCTGGCCAATAAAAGAAGCAGGTTTGAAACTTGAGCACAGATGTGGGATAGCTAGTGCGGTAGTACATGCTTTGGATAGTGACGCAGATCATGACGTTGTAGTTTACGCCTCTGGTGTTTCTATTGGAGATAGAGGGATTCTGAGTACAATTTGGAACTTCTGGTGAACGACGACCGTGGAGAGACAAGATTTTGACAAGATTTCTGGTGGACAAGATTCAAGATTTCTGATAAGATTGAAGGTTTCTGACAAGATTCAAGGTTTCTGACAAGATTCAACGTACTGTACTAATTTGTATAGTGGCAAATTTGTACATTTTCGAAACAATGAAACTATTGTTAATCATCTTTATAGATACCCGTTTGTAAATTTCACTCCTCGTGCAATATGTTTTTACTTTCTCGTAGTATAGACGTATCGAGAATATACGTAGCATAGACAAAGGTATGTAATGGGGTGGAAAATCGATTTCGAGATTTTAACGTAAATATACGTTTTGGAGTCTCTGATACCTAAAAAGTGTTGTTTTTTTCAAAACGTCCGTCTGTCCATTTGTCCGTCCGAAGGTTGGTCTGGCCGTCGATATGACTGTCGATATTTTATTTTATTTTCGAAGGTGTGAAGCTGCCTTTCCTTGTTTCATTGTTCAGTGTTACTGGCATGCATTAAATTCATTTCCTTGGTTGAATCATATGCAAGACATTAATTTATTTCTCATTGCCTATTAAACTTTCTCTTGTTCAGTGTTCATTTTTCATTCTCATTCGTTTCATTTGAAGTCTCAATAGTTCTTTGAATCATAACTGAAAACGTTAACACAGTTCGACCTCCCATTTTTATTTGTTCCCATTAGAATCAGTTTCCGCTGGGAAGGAATTTCATATTGTATATCGTTTAAAATCACTCCAAATGAACATTTTTCACAAAGTTATGAACCAATTCACATTTTGAATTTTAGACTGCGCAAAAGTTATCTTGCTCCAGTGGACTTCAAACAAAGTTAGTACAGATTCAATGTGCAGTAGTGATTTCACGCTTCAACAAATCTTCAACAACACTGAACGCGTGAATTCCCAGAAATGAAAGTCGAGCAAAGCAGAAATTCTTTCCCACGAATTTTCAGTCAGGTAAATCTAATTATCTCAGGTGAGACAATATGTCTTCGTGACATTTTTTGACGCACGAATATTAATTCTAGGTTTCTGCGTGTGCTTTTTGACAGTCACTTTTTGCCATTTCATAACGTGTGCTTTTTGACAGTCACTAGTAAAAGAGATTCTTTCAATGCATGTATAGAGTGTTAAAAGTTTAATTTTAACACTAGTGCTTAAAGTTGTCACCTCAAATATTCGGATAAACCTGAAATTTCGTCAAAGAAAACAAAATAAGTTTCTTCCGATCGCGTCAGTTACTACTGATCTTAATAAATCACAGTGATTTGTGTGCTTAAAATAAAATAATTGTTAACAATTCTGTCTAAAAATGAGTGATTATCAAAATAAGTGATATTATTTGGTACGTAGGATTACGTGATTAGGCCTCATGTCGCAACATTTCCTACACCCCAAATAAAATGCCACACATGTCATAAATAACTATTTTACAGGCGTAATAGTATTTGAGTCTCACATAAAGTCTTTTCCCAAAACGGCAAATCAAACGGATTTATTCTTAATTACAGCAAATGTCTAGGTGTTGAAACTAAGACAAATGTTTCCAAAATTTGGTGTTATTCCTGTATTTAACTATCTGTATCTGGACACGTTTTCGATAGGTCCGCGAAAACAAAGTGTATGTAAAATAAAAATTATTTTTTGAATGTTACATAATCTCAGTTCTGAGAACAGTCTGAGAAAAAGCTAATAATGACTTCTACTTAAATCTTTCAGAAAATGATATAATATGATGAGTGAATTTCATTGTTTAGCGTAAACCAGGGACGAGGCTCAATGTTCCCTTTATTTTTTTATTTATTTAACGTCAAAATAACAATGGGGAACGTATACAGTCTACGCAGGTTTTTGTGAGCTTCTGAATCCCTATCCCGTGTCCCTGTGGAAATACTCATGTGAATAAAAATAGCACGAATGTTTATCGAAAACGCTTTAAAAACAAGAAATATTACGCCCTCTGTAATATAAATTATTTACATCTGACAACCAACTCCATATTTTGTCTCATCCCCTACCATTTCCTTGTAATTGAATCGACTCAATACCGCCAGAATAAGCAGAATAATTGGATGTTACTGCTGACAAAAAAATAGACCGGAGTCGGGAATATATCACAGAAAAAACGTGCGCGAATAGAAAATATACATTCATGTCCAGAAGCAAAGCTTGGAAGCTAAACTTCAGCTCCAAGTATCAAGGGAAACTGATAAAAAATATTGATTAAAATGGGGGTTCTTTGGTCCAGGAGCTGAAGTACTCTACAGAAGTTACAAATCCACCATATGGAAGATACAAATACTTGTATTCGGGAGATCAAGAGAGGTAAATGTTGGATGATAGATTGATTAGTGATTCCGCGTGTCAATAGTTCAGGTTTCAATACCGTAAATGTAGTGCAAGTTTTCATCGCGGGACTGGCGGTCATCTTCCCTCGTTGGTTAGAGAGTTTTGTCGCCGACCTACGTTGGCTTGTGGGGTTTTCACTCAAGCAGATGTTTCCCACCAGTGGGGTACCGCCCCAGCTGGGAAGAGCTCTAAGCCCTGACTGGTCACCCGACATGTGAGGTAGTGCAGTGCATGTAGGTGTAACTTTGTGTAAGGGGCAAGAATACAATAAGGAATAGAAAGGAACGACCGAACGCAGTTCATCGTTTGTTAAGGTACTCATCCGGCATTTGCCGGGAATTGATCGGAGAAACCGCGGAAAACTACCGATCGTCCGCTAGAATTCTCCAGACAGCGGGTGTGTAGCTGTCTAGCATCCTAGCTGTCTAGTTGATTGAATGATTTTTTCATGTTTCCGGGGGCGTCAACTGCTCTGGTCATTAGTCCTGTTAGTGTAGTGCATGTTTTTTTTCTCGGGAGATGGCGGTGATCTTCCCCCGCTGGATGGCGAGCTCCGGCGCCGATCTACCGTCGGCTAGCGAGGTTTCCCCTAACCCGGACTCTCCCACCAGCAGGGCACCGCCCCAGCCGGGACAAGCTCTAAGCTCCCGACCGGTCTCCTGGGATATGTGGTAGTGTAGTGCATGTTAGTGTACGTGTGTGTGTAAGAGGAGAGGGTAGGACAAGGAATGGGAAGGACAGATCGCGCGCGGTCCGTGGCCCGTTTGATAGGGTACTGCTCCGGCATTCGCCTGGTGTTGATCGGAGAAACCACGGAAAACTACCGATCAGAGCAGCCGGCCGCTAGAATTCTCCTCCAGACCGCGACTGAATTCGACCTACCTGAAAAGTTAGTGTTGAAAATCCTGTCGCCGTCGGGTCTCGAACCTAGGCCCTCCCGGTCAGAGGCGCTGCAGTGACATCAGTTGATGCACTGAGCCACCGCTCCCGGTCTAGCTGTCTAGTTGGTGTCGAAAATCCTTCCAGCGTTCGAACTCGAACCCTAGGACCTTCCGGCCAGAGGTACATCAGTGACATCGGCTGATGCACTGAGCCACCTTAGCCGCTAAAATTGATGGATGAACGAATATGGATCGAACGGCATCAACAAGGGGGAGGAAATGCGAACCATGTTAGCACATGGAAAAAACACCTTGCAAGTTACTTCATCAGTAACATTCGTCTTCTCACATACTTGAAAATTCAAAGAAGATTGCAGAACTGAGGTTGGCCAGAAGAAAAGGGACATGTTTGTTTTTCATTTTACAATTTCATAAAGCATGACTATGGGAGAAATATTGTGTATGTTTTCCAAAAGCAATTATTGCTACAGATATGGCATAATATTTTGAAAAAAGAGTTCTAATATTAGTTTGAAAATGCGAATTCCGTTTAGCTGAGTTTCTCCAAAATTGATGTTCCCAAATCGATCTGGCTGATGTCGCGGTCTCTTGAATTTGAAACCGTTATTTTAATTTTGAAGGGAACTTTACAAGAAGCCCTTGGGACATTTTTCAAATAAAAAAAAGGCTTCATCGCTGCTTACGGTGCCTTCCTACAACTAATATATTAAAGATTGAGACTTTTTCCCTTAATCAAATGTTTTTTAGATAGATTTTGAAATAAGTTTAATTTTTTTAACATTTTAGTACATTTTGCGTAATTTTTCTTGAAAATCGGGCGAGAAAATGCGTGCTGTTTTGGCATCACTTGTTTTCTTTCCTTTTGCAGGTGAACGACTACAACAAGAGCGACCACAATGTGACGTACTACGTGGTGGACCTGAGCAAGCAGGGGGAGACGATGGTGGACATCAATTTCTGGACGTACAGCGTGCTCATCAAGCTGCTGCCCTGCGCCGCGCTCACCGCCCTCTCGCTGCGCCTCGTCTGCGCGCTGCTCGAGGCCAAGCGGCGCAGGGAGACGCTGCAGGGCGCCGCAAAGTGAGCTCGCCAACACGCCATACGCTCTCGCCTTCTCTCTCTCTCTCTCTCTCTCTCTCTCTCTCTCTCTCTCTCTCTCTCTCTCTCTCTCTCTCTCACCTTCCTTCTCTCTCACTCGCCTTTCTACTCTCTGCACTCGCCTTTCTACTCTCCTGCACTCGCCTTTCTACTCTCTCGCACTCGCCTTTCTACTCTCTTGCACTCGCCTTTCTACTCTCTTGCACTCGCCTTCCTTCTCTCTCGCTCTCGCCTTCCTTCTCTCTTATATTCGCCTTCCTTCTCTCTCGCTCTCGCCTTCCTTATCTCTCCCACTCGTCTATCTTATCTCTCCCACTCGCCTTCCTTATCTCTCCCACTCGCCTTCCTTCTCACTCCCACTCGCCTTCCTTCTCACTCCCACTCGCCTGCCATCTCTCTCGCTCTTGCCTTCTGCCTCGATCTCGCATTCCATCTCGTGGTGTGTCCTTTCGTAATTGCTCTCTCTCTCTCTCTCTCTCTCTCTCTCTCTCACGCACACACACTTTTGATCGCATTTTCGCCCGGTATTTCGCACTCTCTCGCTCTCACTGTCTTTCGCCTTCTCTTGTTCATTTTTAACTTTTTCTCAATCTTTTTTTTAACTTCCACGCAGAGCTGTCGTCTGATGCAACCAAGAATTCCGACCTTCAACACTCGTAACTCGAGGCTTCAGAAAAATAACCCACCCTCGGCAGTAAACTCTAGGAAGTTCCAATCCATAAAGCTTCGTATCAATACATACGTTTTCGTACAACTGTAATATCGAGCTATAACAACCAAACCGAGGGAAAAATCTCCACTCTTAACGGCCGGCGTCCGAGAAGAATAGAGCAGTCTGCCTTCCGCTGACAACAACAGAAACAAAAGTTGTAGTTAAACATTGCATACGAGTACAAACATTCCAAGAAATAGTATTTTGTAATATGATTTATTTCTGTAAAGAAGATGGCATTACTAAAACAATTAAGTGACACATGGCCAATAACATTAATAACAGATGGTTGGTGTTTATGTTTATTGGCCAATTGACGTTTTATTATAACTGATCCAATAGTTATGTCGTAAAACGGTTTCCATGGAAATTTGAAGATAGTAATAACCTTTTTTTTTTCAAAATTTGGAATATTTACTAGATTTTTATGCATAAGCCAATATCAGCTTTAGAGTCACACATTTCATTTATTTTGTTGTTAGTTACAAAATTCAATTTGTGCCGCGTAGCTGAATTTAGTATGAAAATAAAAAGAGTTCAATTCAAATATGCACATAAAAATTGCTCAGTACATTTAAATGCTTTAATAGGTAGACAATAATATTAAAAATTGAATTAAAGATCTATTTAAAACATACAGATGTTACAGTTTTGTAAAAGAAAGCGAAGAATTTTTAATTTTCCCCATTTCTTCCAACACCTTTTGTTTGTCCCAAACATGAAAATCTCTGTTTCAATATAAATTAAAATCCTTTCGTTTGTCATGCTTTTGTTTATATTGAACCAAGCATTGAGTTTGATAAATGTGGGCGGAGCAATAGCTACGACGCATTCCCCTACGTTTAATTTACTTCTTCATAGAACAAACGAAGCAGGAAACTAAACACAGAGTTTATACTTCATTTTGCAGACAAACATTTCGCCTTAACATTCAAGTGTGCTCACATACCAGGTATTTCAAAGTAGTACTGTGGATAAGATTAAACACCATATTTATAAAACAATTGTAGATAGCATATGTACTTACGGAGCAGAAAGTGGGAATTAAGAGAGATAAAGCCAGGATGATCTGGTAGGCAAACGCCCATAGTGGGCTGTCGAGCCAAAGAACAGGAACAGAGTTCGGGTAATGTCCCTTGAAAATGACTTTTGGAGAAGGAGCTACCATGTGTTAAAATTAAATATACACAAAATGAAGATATCCGTCAAAGGATTGATGTAGTAGCATTCATCTCAGATAGGGTTAAATCCAAGTGATGGAGTTTGTATAGGCATCTCCAACGGATGGATCAAACAAGAAGAAAAGCAGAGCAACAAAACAAAGGAAGTGTGGTTGTGGACACCTACAACAAGAAAGAAGCGCCGAAGACCACTCAGAATCGGGAAAAAAAGATGTAGAACGTGATATGGGGGCCGCAGGTCTACGATAAGAAGACTGGGTACACGGGAAATATTGGAAGTTGAAGCGAGAAACGGAGTCAACCGTAAACAACTAGCACACTTTAAAATTGGTTAATAAAGGAAAAAATACCACATCGACAGCCTAAGATCTTTAATTTAAAGGCAAAAATACGAAATTTACTTTAGTAGAAAATAAAAACGTGTCGATCGGAAAATAAAAGGTGTAGATAAACATGTCTAAAAGAGATAATATTAAAACAAACAACTCCTTGAAAATAGTCCCTACGTAAAGACTAGCGATGAAAATGTCTACGAAATATGGTTTGTTATAAACTTTTGTTTTATGAACAGCCCTTTAAACTTCCAACTGCACTCTAGTGCCATCCCCTACGTCATAGACTCGCAACAAGGCTTAGAAGGCTTATAGATTACAGAAGTTGCATTATGCAGCATTACAGAGTTCTCAATTAAGTAACAGCAGTATTTCACGATTTTCGAAAGTTAGGCAGAGGATAAAGTACGAAGTCGTTCGAAAGTGCTTGAGAATTATAACTAAATAATCAATGCATAAAACGTATCTACAGGAAGCATTATATTTGCTTATGAAATACACATGGAAGTCAATATGGAGGAGGAATCGCTGGAGGTATGAATCATTCTCGCTGACCCAGAAAAGGAGTTACTCCTTGTAGGGGAACTGCCTATGCATCATGGAAATCGCACTTACCGACGAAATTCTTTCTATATTGGTTTAGTGGTGAGTTGTAGTTGACATTTACATAATTGAAATGATTGAAGGCGTTGTCATTGTCAACAATACTATTTATTTCAATATACATTTCAATATATCAACATTTACTTGTACTCTCGTACAAAACAGAATATTCTCGTAACTGATCTAAGCTAAGTAGGTACCGTTTTCGAGAAAGTTACCTATATTTCAAGCAAAATTGCGCTGAAACTACTCATATATCCAAATAATTGTGCTGTTTCTTATTTAACTCGCACTGGTTGACGGGCAAGCGCCGCGCTCACCATTGAATTCAATTATTTCTATTACATTTATAGTAATTTTTGAACTTTTCAATTCAATTATTTCTACATAACTCCTCTACAATTATTTCTACTTAACTACTCTTAGTTACATTTATAGTATATATATATATATATATAGCTTACTAAGCTTACTATAAATGTTCTAGGAGTACGAAAGTGAAATATCGCGAGCAACTGCGCATTCAATTACCAGCGAGTCGTTGTTTTTGATGCCACTGCGTGAAAATGACCACGCTCACTGTCAGCCATCCGCGTTAGTAATTTATTCTCGTTTTGCTATTTCCATTTTAACTCACCAGCACTGATCTAAACAGGGAAATAACCCATCTGTTACTTATTAGTGAAGTCGCGTAGATTTTCTTCAGATAACCTCTCGTGTTTTCTCGCCTCGTTATAAACCTCTTTTGTGACTTTTATAAAAAATCAAAATCACAGCCTTTTTTCCTTTTCTTTGGAAGAAGTGTGATTGCCAACCCACTTGGACATCGTAAATAGAAGTAGCACTGCTTTGGGTTTTTGGTATATAGGAAACTGCGTTCTTCCAAACCAAACTTGGTACAAAAGTGAAGTCGATTTTGAGGCGAAAATGTTGTTTTATACTTTAGAATCTAATTTCACACTAAGTATTTCTCAATGTCAAAAACACAATGATATTCGATGAAGTTATTCTTCTGACAGGGAATGAGAGTGAAAGAATGTCGAACATGTCCAGTTTACATAATAATCATCGCCCATATCTCGATATCTTCTGAAACGAAAAGGCGAACGTGTTGTCGCCCGTATTGCATCTAGAATTGGGCTTAACAACTTTTCTTCAATAACTGTTATCATAAAAACAGTTGACTCGTAATAGCTGCTATTAATAACAGTTGGAAAATAACAGATCCATCACCAGCAACCTAACATGACCGACTGCTAAGAGTTAATCAGTTGTGGCGACTGCTAGGAGTTAAATGGCAAAACGAATACCGTTGGTAGCACCGTAAAGCTTGTGCAGCTACCTTACGGCGCTTGCTTGCACTACTTTCCCAAACATGTTTGGACAGAGAAGCAGGTGTTAGTTAATGACTGTCAAATTTCAAGTATTATAATGCAAGTTATTTGACCGTAACTCGTTTTATTTTATCGGACCTAAGGAAATATTAGTTGATCTCACATAAGCAGCAATGGGACAGAAATAAATTAGCAAACATATTGGACGGACTTAATTTAAAGAACAAACTTCTTTTTGTAATGTATACAATAAAATATAAAAATATTGTGACACATAGTGTGTAATAATGACGCATTATGTATTAATGAATCTATAATTTGAACACTGGCAAATCATGATTGATTAGCTGCAGTTAAGCTGTTATCGTACATAATGGTTGCCACAAAAGCTTGTAGTAGTTCGGATTAGACCCAGTAGGATGCAGTTCTATGCATTTCAACCGATAACAGCCAATAACAGGATAAACGAAATAACTGTTATTTTGCGTAACAGTTACGAAACGTTAACGATTGAGAAATAACAGTTTAGCTGTTACGGGCACAGCCCTAATTGCATCGCGAGCGAAGAAAACTGAAGTGTTCCCGCGCTTTGACGAGGAACACAGGCGTGATTCATTCAGAGCGCATATACTAGAGTATTATACAAAACTTAAAGCTATTTTAAGAGTGACTATATTAAGAGCAATATATTGTCATAATTCGGTAATCTGTAACAATACAATATGGGATATTGAGGTTATTTGGTGTCGAAGAATTTAAGGAATTGTCTCGTTTGAATCTGTTATCGTTTTCGGCGCATTTTATGTTCCTACTTATTTTATGTTCCTAAAATTTTATATATAGTTTCTGAAAATCTTAATTTACGCACTGAAGAGCGGATTAAACTTTTTGATTGTGTGGATAACTCGAACAAAGTATGTAGATAGATAATGTGTATCAAACTAAAATTTCAAAGTAAGAGTGAGCATCTGTGGTGAAATTACAATATCTAGTTCTCCTTATTCTCTTCAACTTTAGTTTTATATTTCGTTTCCACTGCCGTCACTTTATGGAGAAACTTCGAAGCTACATCTTAAAATTTAATTAAACTGACTAAATCTATATTCGTTGAATCTAAGTTCTTACGAAAGATGTAACTGAATAGTAAATTCACTGAAAACTTTCAGAGTTGTTCCCATTGCACATTTGGTTTCATTATATGTATCAGAGAAAATATTTCAAGATATTGTAATAATTGAGAAAACAAAGAGCCGTCACTGCGAAATACGGAGACGAGAGTGAGAAAGAGAGTGTAAGAAAGAACGGATTTAAAAAAGAATTCTCTACTTGAATTAAAGCTGAAAGAGCAACTGATATAACATCTCTATGGGATATTTGATAGGCAATCCACTAAAAACGAATATGCAACAGAACCGAAAATTCTTTCTTGCTAGGGAGGCTTTTGTACCATTTATAAGATACCATCGACCAAAATCTCATCAAGTGCTACTTTTGAATAGGAAATTATCCAGTCCATATCAAACACATTTTCAACAAAAAAATTGTATGTTATATATTATGGGCACCAACAGACGCAGATGTAATTTTAAAGATACATTACACTACAGACACGTTGCCATCGTAACTCACGATCAATTCGTCCTAATTCAATGTTATCGTGCCCTAGTTTTTGAATTAGAAACGAGTAATCTTTGGTAGATGAGTTAATACGTTAGAAAGATACACCCCACCCCGTATCGCGGGTTGTTAGAAATATTCAATTTTGTTCTAGTTCGAATCTATTTTTCATTTTAAACGACGATTTCAAAAGAGCGTAATATTCTAACGAGTTCAATTATCTTTTACTCGTATTTATTTTCGTGGTTCTTCTTTCTAGACATATTCAGTGTCTGGGAGACTCGGGGATGGGAGCTTCATGCCGGGTAGATGAAGCTGTCGAAGATATCTTCACACAATGGCGATTACGTGGTACAAGGATTGTGAATCAGATCATCCTTCATCTCTAAGGACAGAAGTGAGGGCAGGCTAAGGACGAAAGGAAATATTGTACGCATTTCATGCGCCGATGATTTAAGTACTGTTACGGCATTCGCCTTAACCCGTTGTTGCATAATTTAACCTACCTGCATCATAATGTTTTCCAGGTCATAATACTAGTTTATGCAATTAGTTTGTAATGTTAAGCTTTATTGCACGAGTACATGTTTTGAAAACGAGCGACGTTAGGAGCGAGTTTTCAAATTTGTACGAATGCAATAAAGCAACATTATAAACGTGTTGCATACGTTATTTTTTTTTGTATAACAGCATTATAAATTTACAAGAGAATCAAACTTAATTTCGCGAAACAACTTTCTTCTGACATCTCGGGTGCTTGACATCCAACGCCCTCTGGAAATCAAATTCAAGATGGCATTGTTGACATCCGTGCGAGAAAACGGTGGTCGGCTGTTCCGTCTTCTTCTACCTCCCCACGATTCTCTCGCCACTATTGGCTGAATGTGTGATGACGTCATGTCGCGTTTAATAATGGCGATGACGTCATGTAGCGTGCGATAAAATACTGGATTATGCACGATTCGGGGTATCGAAAAGGGTCGTTTATAATGATGGAATACAAAAAACGTATTTTATATTACACATAACGTATGCCATTCCATGCATTGTTAGGCGGTAAATACGATAAGATAACGAGATGAAGCGATATTCATGTTTTCTTCCGGGCTGATGGGCCGTGGTCAATTGGCTTTGAACTGCCAAACGTTTCGCCCACGACTGCGGTGGGCATCTTCTGTGGCGAGGTCTCGGGCGAAGTGTCCGGGAACGGCGGCTGACTGGCGATGTGGCCGCCGTCCCGACACTTAGCTTATATGCAGACCGTTATAATAAAAGATATTGAATAATCACTACGTTATCTACCTTCGTTGCTTGTTAGGAACGTTCTTACAGCCATCTTAAGCACTATCCTCTTTTATAGGATTAAAAACACAATAATAGATCCGCGTTAAACACGCAATGTAGGTGAGATAAACTATTAGATGTACATTTCTGACGTGACTATTTCCATCGACTCTAACCACCCAAACGTACGCCCATAGGGAAAGTGATAAAACATGTTGAAAACTGCAAATCTTTTGCGTAGTAATCGAATAACATCCGCCCGTCACTCACGGTTGCACCATTTCCGTTCCACCAAACTTGAAACATGGAGTTTCGTTCAACGCGCCTCGGTTTCCTGTTAGAGAACAGATCATTGTTTTCCAATTCCGCCCAGAAAATTCAAACAAATTTCTCTAAAAGTGTTTTTAAATTATTTTTAATCAACTAAACCCTGTTTTAGGTGGTTTATGGCACCTATAGAGGTGATCAAAAGATCATTCAATTCCTCTCTAAAAGACAAATCAGTTGGCAGCGATAATGAAACGCTACGAATTATTGCACATTCTGACATTGACATGAATAATTATGACTTAATTCATCAGATTAACGACAAAATAAAACCTAATTTTGTAATTTAAAAAAAGGAAATAATTATTTTAATCGACACTTTTTCTTGCAACTTTGTATGCTTAAAAGCAGAATATCCAGTCAACTGCTATGTGTTTAAAATGCATATTTATTATGCATTTTTAAATCACAAATTAAACTATTTAACATGAAAGTACCTGCCAAAGGTGTCACGCGAAAGCTAATCACACATATACACACATATATACAGCACGAATATATTAACGTTAGCATAATTATTCTATTACTTGACTAATTTATACTTTCTACGCTACTTATTACTTATGAAATATACATTTTAAGAAAATATTTTGTTTCGACTGCATAGCCAGTTACAGTCGCATTCTATTTATATTACCATCGCTTGAATTATAACCTTTCTCGTATTCCCTATTGAATACAGAAAGTGCGCAAATCATATTAATAGCCTTTTTCTCTCAGACTATTTGCAGTCTCCACCACTCAAGCACAAAGCAAATTCGTGAATGGGAACGTCAGACGATCCTCTTCAAAGCATTTAAAATGGAACACGCAATGTTTTCGTTGTCTTTTAGAGGGTCTCTAACTCTCACAAATGAAAGAGGAGTTTAAATAGCTCGGGGAACCGACTTCAATCTTCCACTGCGTACACTGAGATTTAAGTGGTACTGCGATTACGGTCTGCTTGAAACGAGACAGTGCGAAAGAGAAAAATAGTTACGACAATTCATCGGGAAATTTTTAGTCTGAAAACTCATCAATTAAAGGAAAGCTGTTTGAAAAGCAACATGATTTAAAGATTATATTTACAAATGCATTCACGTATTTTTCTTTAACATAAATCCTTCTCTCTTTCTGTTCGTCAATATTTTCATTTTCTATTTGTTGATGCTTTTTGTATCTAATTCAATATATTTGCCGGAGAGCAGTCAGCATTTGGGAAAGATATCATATTGCGGATGGAATTACAAAGAGATGCATAGTGCAAACAATTTGCTAAACTGTTCAGAAATGCATTCAGAGTGTTAATACATGCCAAACTATTTTTGACTTAGCTTTCTTTTATTTATTCTGTTGGGTAAACATTTAATAATTGAATACATTATTAGTTTTCTCTCAATTTTTTTATAACGGTTTTTGGAGAAATGTTGAATGAAGATATTATAGGTTAAATTGAAACATGTTTTCTGTTAGGATGGATACAGTATATGACTTTTAGTTGTTTTCGAAGATATGCAATTTGGTAAATACCATTTGCGTCTTTGATAAGTTTATCAGTGTACCTACGCTGTTCAGCATTCTCTGATATTCGCGGGAACACAATATTGAATCTAACCTTCCACATTATTTTAATAGTGGCGTAACACTGATAATTTCCTGACCTAATATATTGATCACCTCTATTTGAATTCTGAAACTATTTGATGATGACGGAGGTTACAATAAATCACATTCCTAAAAATTTGGACTGCAGAAGGAAAACAAACGTATTTTTATCCAGACATGTCTCAGTTTGTATAAATATCACAGCTTAAGATCGAAATATGGATAATGATAGAAGTGTATCGTTATATCGTAAACTAGCCAGTGTCAGTGAAGAGAATTCACATTCGTCAGTGTATATAAAACTGAATAAATGATGATAAATTAATCATTTTGGACTTTATCAAATATTGATATCACGCACGGAGCTCCGGATTAACTATTATCCCAGAGTGAGGCGTCTTGTGTGTTCTCAAGAAGTTCTTCGGTATGCGTGGAAAATGTTTTATGTTAATCGCGAAAGCAGGAGTATGGGCCTAAACTCGGAAAGTTTTACAAAGCATTAACTGAGGTAGAGTGAAGTGAGGTTAGGTGGTAACGTGTCAATGGAAATTTACGACTGACACAGTGGAACCCGAAACTATACACCTTACATCTCAGTAGTCTTAGTAACTTCCTAACAGCAGTGTGATCCCTGTTTATCCACAATTCCTTGTTACCGAAACGAACTTCGCCACCTCGAACTAGCCAAGTCGAGTTGGCTAGAATAAATTTCATTCGGCTTAAGTCCGACATATGTTTCGAAGTTGTTCATACTTCCGATTTTATTGACTCATTTTCAATAATATACACTATCTGCTGCTTTTTATAGTTATTTTAATACGTTTGTTCAGCGTTTGCATTTGTATTTTTCAGATCTTGGCTCCTCCAGATATTATTTCAGTAGTATACACGTATAGAAACCTTTTGCGGCTACACGCAACCAATCTTTATAAAGAGGTCTCTAAAAAAAGGGAATTTCATGGAGACGTAATGACTTGCACTTTGACGTTAAAAATATGAACGATTTGTTTGAAAAACGCATATAAATATTCATTTCAAATACAACTCGCAATACTCGGCGCATTTTTAATCTTTATCGTTAAATAACTTCTAAACTATACGTTTTAGGGCTTTAAAACTACAATTTTGAGACCCGACGCCTCAAAGAAACGTTCATCATGTCGTTTTCGACAGGATAAGATGATGTTGAACATTTTGTTTTACATTTTTGCTGGTCCGGTGCTTCTCAATACCTGTGAAGAGGGATACAGAATCTGCAACTGTATGTAAAATTAAACTAATTACTTGATATTCTAGGCGATTACATTGCATGGGTGTACCTCTCAGACCGGTAAAGACGTTACATAATCTCGTCTCGCAGGGCGTCGTGCTGGGCATGCCCGATCCTGTATTATCACATTGACAACTTTATATGGCTCTTTGGAGAGTAAAAGCCTTTTGTCATATTTTTGTAACTAGGAAAGCGAAAAGTTAACTTAAGGAAAATTTTATAATTACTTCAAATGTTTTTAAGGAAGTATTGTGAATTGTTACAAAAACATGTCCATAATACTGAATATACCTTTATTCAAAATTTATTTCAAACATCGATTTCATTGTTCTTTATTGTATAAAATACATCGAAAGTTACCGTTTTCAAATTTTTAAACAAATAAACACGTTTCGCTAATAACTTCCCTCTTAATATGAAAAAGAAAAGAAAGGAAGGGGTGGAATTTAACATGCGAGAGTTCTTACACGGGTGCGCTAGTTCTAGTATATTTATCGTGGACATGTGATATAAGGGTTAACACGACTTTAGCTAACCTCTTCAAAATTTTAATTGTAAAAATAATTGGTTCAAAAAAATGAATGTTTGTTACTATACTTACCGATTCCTTTAATGAAATAAACTGATCAAGATAAAATATCACTTGGCATTACACGTTTGTTAGCCCAACCTAATTAAGGTCATATTGAAGTGATATAGTTAACGCCAAATATCACAGCTAATAAAAAATGGATCGGATAAAGAGAAAGGGAACTTTATTGAGCAAAGAAGAAGAAGCAATAGCATATATTGTGGTTCTTCAGTAACTGAAATTTTTGAACATTTCGTCCGACCCAGTTGTCAGCACAAGTATATGAGTATCATATTGTACTGCCGAGCATAGACAAGAGGGTAGGCATATGATTTTATATCCTCCCTTTCCCTGAGCGGTTGATAACCGTGGTAGTTTGTCATAATATGCAATTTTGAGCTCCTTTTCACAAAACGGTTTTGAGTTTTCGAGACACTTCATCAAAAATAATTTCAAGAACTTGTGTTCGCAAAGGTAATAATAAATATAAAATGTGCATTCTGTTAATAAACGACATGAGGAATATTTCACAAAATGTAATTATATGTGTAATTGTAATTTGTGTAATTTCGAAAAAAACAACAACAGAACAAATCAAAATTGCATTAATTTCATTTTATTCTGTGCATTAAATTATTCCGCACAAAACTTTTAAAGAATAAATGAGGAAATGTTGTTTAATAATTTCTGAAAATGAGAAATTTTGAGCTCATTGTCGGCCAAAAGTATTGATTTTTAGAGAAATTTGAATTTTAATAAATAAAATTTATTTTATTAACTTTATTTAATAAATAAAATGAGCTCTTGGGGGCAAAATTATTGGATTTATTTACCGGCACTATCGAGGCAGTAAAACAAAATGTCGTTAAGCCTGTTTTGCTTATTTATTTACTTAAATAATCTTCTCCACTTCAAGGAGTAGTTACACGAGCCCGTTCCGTTTTCACAATATTCTTCTTTCCTTCTTCTTTCCATCATTATTATTAACATTACTATTATTGCCACCTTTTCTTAAGTTTTTTGACATCTCTTTTGCCAGTGGATCGTTAAAGCATTGCCAGATGAGGGGGGGATTCAATTGGTGTTCATTCATAGTACATATTGTCTCCAAAAAACTTTGAAATTTTTTTCTTCTTCCTTTATGTTATAAATGCCCAGATCTTTTCGGATATCTTCATTTCTTATGATCATATTTGATGTAGACTTTAACTTTTCTGAGGAACCTCATTTCAGCTGCTTGGATTTTACTTTTGTCTCTTTAATTATCCACGATTGACTGTCACACAAAAGAACAGAGACAGTCGTTGTCTTAGAAAATTTTACTTTTGTGTCTTATTTATTACTCAATATTTTATATACTTAATTATTTCTTTCCTTATTTATTTATTATGGCTTATGTACTTTTCTACAGCTAAATACAATGTTTCGCATGAGTCATGAACTATCGACTATTGTGAAATTATTTCTTCTCTCACGCTCCGCTTCGGGCTAGCTATGTGTAAAATACTTTTGGTCTCTCCTATTATTTTCATTATTGTGGATGCTATTTCAACAAAGATCTATTACAATGACGGGAATTATTTCCACTGCTATTGTTAATATTGTTATATCTACCGTTGTCCTTCTATGCTCACAAATTCTCTCGACATTAACATTACAATATTAAATTTACTTTCACATTAACCATGGTTTCGACGTACAACATATTACTCCTTACTTGTTGCACGTGGACGAGTAATTCTATATTCCTGTCACGATTCCTGGAAGTTCTATTGATTGAAACCCTTTATTAGATTGTTGGCAAGTAATATAAATTATCAGCGTTTTTCAACAATAAAAATGTAACATTTATTCTTATAACTTTTATATTACAATTCCATTGGTTTCACGAGAATTACTTTTTCACCGTACACCGTACGGGTTTGAATAATAGTTCGTAAGCTTACTACAATATCTTGATAGATGGCTGCTCCGCTGACAAGCAGAATGTTGTCCATGGAATCCTTAGTATATCAATTCTGGTTCCCTTACCCAAATTAAAAAGGTTTCAGAATAACCTCAACGATTTGCTATTAATAGGACGTAATAAAAACCCACAAAATTAATACGCGGTCGCGACTTTCCCTAACTGTGTTTCGTATGAAACATCTACCCGCGACTGACTTATACTCTGCTACTTATTGAAGAATCCTTCCATCTACGGAGCAACCCTAATATCCCTCGAAACGCGGATACTATTTAAATTTGAAATTCCAACTACTACATTAATAAAATTTCCAACAATTTAATACTACAATTTAAACAATACCAAGCTCTCAAACCTCAAACTAATCATGAATTCCCGCCTCATTATCATTTACATAATACTAAGCCTATGCCGAAAATCCGTTCGCACATCACCAACCACTCACGTGTGTTTGCTTTAATGTTTTTTACAGACTGTTTCCTTGCGTCCTTCCACAAGATCAATACTTTCAAAGCCCTCTGTACACATTTTGCAAATAATGTGATCGGGGCCGTGTCCATCAGCGCAGCGCTATAACACCAAGCATGGAATATTACATTTTGGTGATCGGTTGTCCTAACAACGCGTATTCTTTGACTTCGAATTTGCATACAATGTCATTATTCCTAACGATGGGTGCCGATTTTATTATTTAACTAAAACCCATGGTCCTTGGCTAATCACACTACACTGCGATAATGGTGATGAAGTGAATGATGAAGATCGTCGTAACGTGTGGAAGGATAATCGGAAGAAACTGCTCAAACCTCTCTTTGTTCGTCACAAACTCCACATGGATTGACCGAAAATGAATCCGCACCCAGCGCTGGAAGTCGTTTGTGGTAGCCATTACGACACGTTCATCCTTACGAGCCTTGCTACAAAGTTAGTTGTTGAGTTGGCACATAAAATTCCCTACGGATTGACCAAAACTGATTTCGCACGTCAGTACTGGAAGGCGTTCGGTCTAATCATCACGCCACGTTCACCTTTAAGCGCTCTGCTATAGTCAGTTGCTGAGTTGGCGCAAGGAATTTCTCGTAGATTGATCGAAAATTAATCCCCACCCCAGCGCTGGAAGTCGTTTGCAGTAGCCATTAGGTCACGTCCATCCTTTAGCGCCGTACTACAAAGTTAGTTGTTGAGTTGGCCCATGGAATTCCCTACGGATTGACCAAAACTGAATTCGCACGTCAGCGCTGGAAGGCGTTCGCGCTAATCATCACGCCACGTTCACATTTAAGCGCTCTGCTATAGTCAGTTGCTGAGTTAGCCCAAGGAATTTATCGTGGATTGATCGAAAATAAATCCTCACCCCAGCGCGGAAGTCGTTTGCGCTAGTCATTAGGCCACGCCTATCCTTAATCGCCTTGCTACAAAGTCAGTTGAGTGGTCCATGTAATTCCCCAAGGGTTGACCCAAAATGAATCCACACCCCAGCGTAGGAATTCGTTTGCGCTAGCCATTACGCCACACTCACCCTTCAGCGGACTGCTACCAAGTGAGTTGTCGAGTTGCCATTCGAGCAGTTGGTGAGCGCGCGTCGTCTGTCCCAGGTCGGGGCCCGGCGCGCGGCGCGGCGCGGACAAGAGCCGTCAAACTGACCGCACGACGCGCATGCTGCTGGCCGTGCTGTTGCTCTTCCTGGCGACGGAGCTGCCGCAGGGGCTACTCGGCCTCATGTCCGGGCTGCGCGGCCGCGACTTCTTCGAGCAGTGCTACTCGCGCCTGGGCGAACTCATGGACTTCCTGGCGCTGCTCAACTCGGGCATCAACTTCATACTGTACTGCGCCATGAGCAGGCAGTTCCGCACCACCTTCCGGGCGATGTTCCGGCCGCGCTTCCTGGACCGCTGGATGCCCGTGCCGCAGCGCTCGCAGTCCGACCACAACGGCCACACAAACCACGTGACCCAGGTCACGCAGGTCTAGCGCCCACGCCAGCGCGGCAGGTAATGGAGTGGTTGTTATATCTTATACTCGTTATTTTACTCGTTTTCATTTGTGTGTAGGTGCTACTTCTTGATTGATGTAAGTCATTAATTTTCTTGATCTAAAATAAAAACGGCATAACAACACTATCTACAATTGATTGATTTTTTCGTGTTTCCGGGCGCGTCAACTGCTTTGGTCATTAGTCCCGTTAGTGTAGTGCATGTTGTTTCTCGGAAGATGGCGGTGATCTTCCCCCGCTGGATGGAGAGATCCGGCGCCGACCTACCGTCGGCTAGTGGGGTTTCCCCCTAACCAGGACTCTCCCACCAGCGGGGCACCGCCCTAGCCGGGACAAGCTGTAAGCTCCCGACCGGTCTCCCAGAATATGGGGTAGTGTAGTGCATGTTAGTGTAAGTGTGTGTGTGTGTAAGGGGAGAGGATAGGACACGGAAGAGGAAGAACAGATCGCGCGCAGTCCGTGGCCCGGCGGCAGGTAAGTTGACTAATACATTCACCTTTCCGGCAATACCGACTGCTATGGTTGACAAGTGATTGATTGTTAGTGGTTCCGGGCGCGTCAACTACTGAGATCATTACTCCCGTAAGTGTAGTTCATGCCATTTCTCTTGGGAGATGAAGGTGGTAATCACCGCCCCCTTCACACTATGAAAAATCATGTACTTCACTTACGGGACTAATGATATCTTTAGTTGATGTGCTCGGAATCACTAACAACCAACCAACCAACCGTCAAAGTCATCTTTGACATGTAAAAAGACCCGGGGATGTTCAAAGACCATTATTATGTTACCAGTTCGTAATCCTAGTGGCTACAAATAATGCGAATGAATACTTTTGTAGTAAAGGCATTAGTGATTATAAAAGGGTTCCGTGATGTAACTAAGTTGGAGTGAGAGGGAGGGAAACTGTAGACATCCGAGACCATCTGTTGCAAACGCTCTTTGCCCACCACAAACTCAAAATGTATTTAGAGATATTTAAACTCCATTATTGTGGTGAAAGGGGATTGACCTGATATCTACCTTGAGCCCTCCTTAAGATATTTAACATTCTTAATGAACAAAAATCCGGTTTTATGAAGCATTTAGTGCCGCTATGACTATAAAGAGATTACTATAAGAAGGGATCGCTTTGACAACTACTCCTTGGCCACTGCTGGTTACATAACTGCAGTTTATGTGTATTCACTCATTTTTCAGTGCGTTCGTATACAGATAGCTCATTTGTAAATGGTTTCATCATTATCTTTTGCAATGTCATCACCCTGCATGACATTAATTTGTTTACCGATCTGTCAAACTAATCCCTTGTTATGCCCGGTATACACTATCAGTTTTCATGCACAATCTCGTACAATTCCTGTAGAAACTTCAAGGTCCGAAACTGGAAGTATAAAAGGCAAAAGTCGTACAGACTGTATGTTTCCTGTATGTATTGCCACAAGGGGATGTATACGCCGCTAGGGGGTGTACCGGGTAACAATTGAATTGCACCGTCCGAGTACTTTCAGTGGTGGATTTCCATGCTAGCGTTCTGACTGTGATCTTTATTAAATATTAATTAACCAAAATGAGCATAGAGAAGAAAAATAGGATGCCAGGAATAGAAAAGGAGGTAATTTATCACAATATCACGTCACACAAACGCACCTTGCCACCCCTAACCACAAAATCGAAATAGCCGATTACCTTCGCGTCGGGTAACCAAATCCGTTAGTGAACGATTCAGCCGCTACAAACGCTTGAGTCAAACTGAAAGCTTTCTGCATGAAAAATTATGAACATGCTCAAAAGTTTTCGGACAGAAATCGTGCAGTCTGAACTGTACGTTTTCTGTTCGTCCAATCTATACGAAAACTGTACCGTGCATACCGGCCTTTACAGTAATTCGTCTTTATTCCCGTGAAGTGCTGTATACAAGAATCCGCCTAAGAATGAGCCAAAATGACAGTTCGCTAAACAAGTGAACATCACATGTAATTCAGAGAAGTATCCCTCCGCCACGACAGTTGTTCAGCCACGCCTCTCCGTAAAGTTTTTTGTTATGACTTCTGTGAAGACATCACTATGTAGAAGTCTAAGAGTTTCGCTGAAGTATATGCACGTACGCGAGTCCGAGAAGTATTCAAATTTAATTACATATGTGTAAAATGTCTTAAAACGTTCTCGTATTCAGTAAAAGAAAACTTCCACAAATGTAAATACAGTTCGCCACGTTACAGCAGAGGCGCCAAAAACATGTGAACCAGTACGCATGTTACATTCAAGACTCGGTTTTAAAATAAACAATACTTATCACACAAAAAATAAATTCAATGTAATGTTTATAGGAAAAAAAGAAGTTTTACAGAACAGCACATAACACTGCACTTCCTAATTCCAATTATTCATCCTGACGCACTATATTTTCGTCGTACGAGGACATCACAAAAGGAAGCGTTGAAGCCATTTACAAGTTAGACTACTGCAAACGAAGGACCGGAGGAAGGAGAGTGTAATGGGCACAACGACCTCAGAACCTCCAGTTATGTTGCCATCACTAGCTGTGAAAACAGTTCTTCCTTATGAAAATCGCTCTGTAGCATCGCGCCCTGTGTTGTAGTGTCGTGCGCCGACGGCGATGAGGCGGAGCTGGAGGTGGAGGAGGCGGAGGCGAGAGGGACGGGCGGCGCTCGGCGCCTGCGCGGCGGAGGCCCCAGCGCGGCGAAGGCGCCCGCGCCGCCCCCGGCGCTCGCCCACAGGTGCGCCTCGCCCACGCGTCCCAGCCAGCCTCTTACTCAAACAGACTCTCATCCACCAAATCACACGCATCACCTCAGGCACTTACAGACGCCCTCGGCAACCCAACCACCCAGTCAACCACTCAAACATTCTATTAGCCACACAACCACTCATACAGACCCTCAGCCTCCAAATCACACGCATCAGCTCAGGCACGTACTGACGCCGTCGGCAACCCAACCACCCAGTCAGCCACGCAAACATCCTATTAGCCACACAACCACTCATGGAGACCCTCAGACACCCGATCAACTCCCTCAGCCCTTTAGCCACTTAACCATTCACGGAGACCCTTTGCCATCAAACCACACACACACACAGCCTCTCTGGCACAACCCCACTCACACACCACATCACGCTCTCGGCCACCCAGTCAGTCACTCAAACATTCTATTAGCCACACAACTCATGGAGCCCCTCAGCCACCCAATCAGCCCTTCAGCCATTCAAACACCCTCCTAGCCACACATCCACTCACGGATACCCTCAGCCACCAAACCACACATATACACACAACCAATCAGGCACACAACCCCACTCACACACCACTTTAGACACTTACAGACGCCCTCAGCCACCCAACCATTCACTGAGCTCTTCAGCCATTCAACCACCCTCTTAGCCACACAACCACTCACGGAGACCCTCAGCCACCCAATCACCCCCTCAGCCCTTCAACTACTCAAGAACTCTCCTAACCACACAACCACTCACGGAAACCCTCAGCCACCAAACCACACATACACACACAGCCAATCAGGCACACAACCCCACTCACACACCACCTCAGACACTTACAGACGCCCTCAGCTACCCAACCATTCATTGAGTCCTTCAGCCATTCAACCACCCTCCTAGCTACACAACCTCTCACTGATACACTCTGCCATACAATCAATCCCTTCAGCCCTTCATCCACTTAACCATTCACGGAGACCTTCAGCCACCAAACACACAGCCACTCTGGCCACACACACACAGCCACTCTGGCACAACACCACTCACACACCACATCAGACATTTACAGGCGTCCTCAGACACCAAATCACACACACCCACACACACCTCAGGCACTTAAGAGACTGCCTCAGCCACCCAATCACCCGCTCAGCCCATCAGCCACTCAACCACCCTCCTAGCCACACCACTTAAGGAGCCACCATACCACACTCGGAGGCACTCAGGAACACACCTCCAGTCACACACCACTCATACATACAGACGTCCTCAGCCACACAGCCACTCACACAGCCCCTCAGCCACCAAACCACCCACACAGCATTTCAGTCACCCAGCCATCCACATAGCACTTCTCCCTACGTCTCATCCATCCAGCCGATCTAACCAGCTATTTCTTTACCCACTAAACCATTTACGACGACCATTCATTCACCCAACCAGAAATCCAACCGCCTGTTTCTCCACCCAAATCCACGCACCCACCGAGTCACAAAGTCAGATGTCCAGCCAGACATTCTCTTAGCCAATCAAACATCCACTCAGCAACCAGTTAAGATCATTTTCCTTACCCATTAGTAAAACACGCTTACCAATCCAGACCATACAATCCAACCAGCCTTACTCTTCGCCAATTATTCACGTACGTTCGTAAACTAGTGATCTACTTACTCAGACAACCACCCACGCATACACTAAATGACACCTATTAGTCACTCCGCTAACCAGCCGCATATTCAGTCAACTATACTATAGTCATCCAGACTCTCACCTAACAATTCAGACGATCATCGAGCTCCTAACTTCTCACTTGCCTGGTCATTAAAGGAGCAATCCTTTCAATATTATCGTTAGGAATTTTTTGCACGGCGAAGCATGATGGAATCAGATGGTGAGCTCTTGTGCATCGTATTCGACTTCAGCCAATGAGCTTCCGGCACCACTTTGCGTCACAATATTAGCGGAAATTTTAAATGCAGCCAGATACCAAAATTATCACCTTGTTGCAAGTCATTGAAATACGTACATTAAGCATTTCTTTTATATATTGCATCTTGTGTATCTTCGTGTAAGTTTTGGTTGATCACCGTTGAAAATTGTCACTTTAAGCCACTTTTAAAATGTCTCTCAACACTTCTCGCTCTCCATGCCGCTTGGCGGCCAGCGTCTGGTCTGGCTTTTCAAACCAAGTGCCCATGATGTGGTAACGTGGTTTGTGACGCAATCTGATCATGCCCAGAATAAGCAAAAATCGATATGCCGGAGTTTGCCCTACCCATAGTCTCTTTCCACCATGGTGTAACCATCATATACTTTACCCGGAATAGATACTTTAAGTAAGTTCTGACTGAACGGTTGCAACGGCATCTGCCTGGGCCGCGATTACCTAAAATTAACTTAGGAAAACTAAAACTTGTGTTGTTGCATTGCAGAATATGATCGACAACATTCAAGAACAGACCAGCAGGGGAGGCCGACTGGACTGGTGGAATCTTCAAGAACGAAGAAATTTGAATAGAATTTATTGCCCTTTTCCCCTGTTTCTTACTTTAATTTGCTGTTTACCTCTATTTTGGTGAAATGGATTACTGTATTTTCCGAGAATGGAGTGCAGAAAATAAATATATATGAATGGAAAATAAAATAAGCAAATTACTTCTAACCTGTTAAATAATAAAACCTGAAAATAATATTTATACAGTCGCGAGTAAAAGCGGGTAATTTTCGGAATTGCACAAGGGGCTTAAATGTCAATTTTCAACAATCGTCTTAAAAGGGAGATGTCGCTTAAATCTACTAAAACAATTAATGACACACTGAAAAAGAAATACTTTCGTCTGATGAGGTAAGTATGAGACACGAAGTAAAAGGGATTTAATTTTGCTAATAAGAGTGTGCCATATCTAGTCCGACTCGCGACGCAACACTTCCAATTCGCGAAATAAAATGTTTATCGGTCACATGTGTCTCAAACCTCTATGCAACCCTGCAGGTTTGTTAAGTGCACTTGTACCTACCTGGATGGTAAGAAATTTAACTTCCTTAGCAACGTAAACAACCGACGATTCATCGCAAGTCAAATGTTTGTTAAGGAAAAAAAACATGGCGCTGTACAAAACAATTCAGATTCACACAATTCACAAGTAAGTCACATTGGTTTGGGGAATAATTATTCTTAATTGTAATATTATTAATAAACCAATTAGAAAAACGTATAGTAGGTAAATTAACCTCATTTTCCTCACATTCCACCTATGAAACTACTCCGGTAATTATATTTACTGACGATGTGAAGGTGTCGCCACTGGAAGTCGACTCACCAATTTCCTAACCGAACGTCGTTTCTTTAGGTACCTTTAGGTTCAGGAGAATTATTTGCGTCCATCTTTCTCGAACCACGATATACGAATATTGTTTATATAGATATATCGCAAGCAACACCCTACAATATGGTACTAGCGTGCCGCAGCAACAGAATTGAAGTGTTTACTATCGCAGTAATGTCGTAAATTTTCGCATAATTCGTGAGATTTTATGGTGACCAATAAAATGCTGTGCATACCACGAAATGTTACAGCATTATTTCATTTATAGATATGTTAATAGCTATAATTTTACTACTCGAATTGTAAATAACTATTACAGAGCTGTACCGCGTAGTAATGACATTGACTATAAACTTGTCTTTCATGTAACAAGAATTTATTTAACCACTTCATTCTCAACTTTATACTTGACACATTGACTTAAAAATTTGGAAAAATACTCATGGTATTTTATCAACAAAAGGATATCGTGAATTCCTCAAAATTTTCGTATGGTTCGTTTTTAAGATATAGAATGCCAGTATACTGGCTGATCACGGGCGTCAGTAGCTAACAGTTACAGAAAGTCTGTCATAAGGAATGCTTCAATTGCCTCAAGTTTTTTGTAATGAATGATTTTATTGAACACATATGCTACATCATTGAATATCGTATGCATATATTCAATTCTTTGAAGAAAACATTCATGATATTAACAATAATATTAAAAAAAAATAAAAACACAATCAAGAACAATATTTTGCAGATTACAAACGTACAAAATACGACAAAATATTGAAAAGTACACATATAATATAAGAAAAGCTTTTGTAGTGCATTACTTAGTATGATAATCATAAAAGCAGTTTCGATGTTTGAAAAGACGTAAATAAATTTAACATTTCTTGCAACGGAAGTGAGTTTTACAAAACAGCCTCGGTTTTTACATCTCTCTGGTTCTCTTTTCTGCGAGTATACTGGCAAATGATTTACTCTGTTATGACTTATTTACTAGGCATTTGTTCAATTTTTGTCACACTTAGCTCTTTTATAGTGTTTTCATTTGTCGCAGTTAATGGACGTCGTAGCATTCCGTCCATTCCGTCCATTCCACTAATTCCGTCCATTTCAGACATATCTACTTCATCTAAGCATTCCATAACAAATGATTTAAAATAATTGTAAGAGTGTCGGAAAACAGTGGACTAGGATAATAGACAACCCTGTACACTCCTAAGATACTCTAGTTTTTAATTTCTAAGCTCTTATGAACGGGAAGGTGCATGGTATTTTATAAACTGTTCAAACACTTTGTCGTTCAAACCTTTGAGTTTATGTTGTAACACAAATACATCAAATAAACAATTACACAACTCACACAAACCATTAAAGCGTATTAAATGAAACTGCAGCACAGAGTAAAAGAAATGCAGTACAGCCGTGTGCCTGCGCACGTGGCATAGGAGAGAGCGTGTGGTAGAAATTGGTATTCACAGCATGTCAGCTGCACAATGCACAATCACAAAATTTAACACCTTAACAATACACGAGTGCATGCTGGAAATGATCCAATGCCATCAGTAGGGCGATGGATCCAGATACAAAGGTCGTGCGCCCGTGCACGCGGCATCGCAGCGGAGAGCATGTGGTGAAAACCATTGTTCACGAAATCCCAGCCGCATAACACATAACCAACAAGGGCACCATTCACACGTTAAATGTGCCACATGACAGTGAACTCAGTGGTAGCACAAATACACTGTAGCCGCGAAAAAACACTGCAAAAACCAGCGGCTTACAAGGTGCCATGCCTCTCCCTCAACAAGTAAATTAGATTAATCATATTATCATTTATCACTTATTTTTTATGTAAATCAATTAATCATAACATTGAAGAATGAGAACAATACTGATACATCAACATGTACATTATGAGTACTCACTAAATTGACAATGTTCTGAACAAAACCATATTAGCTTCATTATTTGATCTGAAGTGCTATATATTAAGGATCTTGAAATGTGAATAACAGAAACCAATTCATGCGTTGGGAGCAATTGCAATGCAAAATAATAGCACAGATTAGTCGCAATATGTAAGTGATTATTGCTTAATTACATACTACTGCAGTAATCTTCTGCACATAATGAAAAAAAATCAACTGGATGAAACCAAAACATACGAACATTTTACGAATTTGAACATGAGAACTGTGTAAATAGTCAAATTGTGAGTGCTATTGAAGAGCAACGCTACTACGTAGAGAATTATTTACATTTGCATCCCTCCTTGCAGTATTATTTTTAATACTGCGAGTGAGTACTTCAGCAAGTCGCACTTCTCTTAATAACCGATTCAAAACGTTTATAGACTGCCCATCTATTCGCACTTATATAGTCTGTTTTGACAACTTGACACTCGCATTGTTTCAAGCAATTCAATGTTTACAAATTTCTGTACAAGAAGAGGTTGTTTAGAATGTATACGATATCTATATTGAAACGCACCGCGTTTCTGAACATAGACGCGGGTGCCAACATGGTTTAAACAGCGCGGTAGAGACGGCGGTTCAGGGCGGACTCGGCCGAGCAAGAGAGTGTCCCGCGGCAAGCGAGACGAAACGAACGCGAAGTACGAGACTTCGACAGTTGAGGAGAGGATCGTGGGAACGACGGCAGTCGGAAGGTGGAGTCGGAGAGGAAGAGTTAACGGACGGTAGTGCGGAAAGCTAATGATGGCGGTGATGAAAAATAGTTGAGAGGAATCCGATGACATCGAGCAGAAATCGAAACGTAGGACAATGAGAAACAGTAAGAACTCTCGAGTTGATCTCGAGTTAAGTGATATACAGTAAAGATTAAACGGCGTGAGGCGAGGAAAGTGATGAGTGTATAGACACGTGTACGACAAAGGCAGCATGAGTGAAACGAACATAGCGATACAGCATCGGCGGGCTTAACAAACGAATTTGGAAGAACTGGAAATGAGGACGGCTGCTGATCTGGCGGCGAGTGGACATCGCCGTGCCCGGTGAAGCACGACTGCGGCGTGGGATTTGCACCGGCGGCCGGGTAGAAGCGGCGGGGACAAGCGCCATGGCCACGTGGCGGGCGAAACGGCCCCGACTCGTCACATCGCGCCGGCGCATCCGGAGTTGGTGAGCTCGAAGGAATTCCAGACGCAGCAAAACCAGTAAGACTGTTACTAGAAGGAACTTATTATTAGGCGGTAAAAGAATCAAGTGAGTTGGGAAAGGGAGTAGACGATTGTGAGAGGGGGTATTAGATGAGGGAATTTGCCATGTAATGATAAATAATCTAATTTGATGTGGAGAATAGAAAGGGTATTTTGGACGGGTACATATTGTCTGTAAAAAGAATAAGTATTGAAATAACGAGGTGATTATGAATCAGTGCATGCAAAGGGAGCTCCCATTTACAGTATGAAGTGTAAAGTTAAGACAGAAAGAAAGTGTTCATTAGCAATATTTACGTAGTTAGTAAGAAAATTGTTCATGTTTGTCAGTATCGTGAGAAAGTTATTAATGCTAACCATTATTTTGTTTACCTTCTACACATTCAATGGAACGATGTTTTTGTAATATCTATTATCTTTTCTGGGAATAAAGCACTCTGTGTTTTTACATTAAAAGTAATTTTTTCATTGTTTGGGCATGCACTCAGAGTCCATTCGCAAGAAAGAATACCTGACCCCTTATACAAATTTACTGTAGAATAGGACCGAATCGCCGGTCCGTCACAATATATAATTCATTGAAGATTACTGTATATTGTGTACTATATATTATTGTACACTGCACTGTCTCAACCTATCTCAATTTCTGTACAAATTCAAACACTCCAATGTTTTATAGCCACTTTGTACATACCACGGATTAAGGATAATGCATGTACCTTGTCATCTTTACCACTTTAGTTACCGATTTCTTCCAAATATTCCACCAATGTTCAGAACTAACAAATCACCACTGTTTATACAGGGACATTACATAACCTTATTCAAAGTCCAATGAATCTCGTAATAATTCTGGACATTAATGAAACCAGTAGTAGATCTGAGACGTCATCCTCTGGTGGCGCACAGCTAAACTATTGCCATTGATGCGCTCTTGAATCTGTGATGTAAAGCTATGCCAAAAATGTCGAGAAAAGTAATTATTTTGTAAATATATTACAGTTTATGGTTGTAAATTATAGCCTATAGTACTCCAGACCTTAAAAGAAAGTTAGCACAAAAAATTTATCGGCATTGGTTCAGTAGATTCAGAGATTACCGCGTTGGAAGACAACGCACTTGTCTTTATATATTAGTATAGATATAGATGATGGTATTGTAACAAATATTGCGTCATCTACCGACGCCTTCCCTAACTAGACGGTTCCGAGGTATGCGCGGATGGTGATATACGCCGGCGCCCCCCAAACTAGATGGTCCCGGAGTGTTCACGACGTTTATCGCAAGTTCCAGAAAGTTCTAGGCGGGCGCCAGCCAGGTATAAATACGCTGCTGTTGGCGGCTGTTAAATGTGTGCATCGCGCTGAATAGCAGTGCAGTGGATTGTGCTCAGTGACGTGAACCGTGGACAGCGCCGTGAACTGTGGTCAGTGCAGTGAACTGTGGTCAGTGCAGTGAACTGTGGTCAGTGCGTCGGACAGTGGTCAGTGCGTCGGACGGTGGTCAGTGCAGTGGACTGTGGTCAGAGCTTACGACTGTGCGACAGTGCAAAAGAAGTGAACAGTGAAAATAAATAATCAAGAGAAGTGTAGTGAAACTAAATAAAGAGAAACCGTGCCGTATCAAGAAACAATTAAATGTATGCTAACTGTACATAAATCAAGTATTTTAGCGTGTCTTGAAGAAACAAAATAAACTTTTTCGTTAAAACAATATCTGTGTTGTAATTCACCACATAGAATCCTAACAGTATTCAACAGACTTTTCACTTCAGATAATTCTTAGTGGCTATTGCATTATTTTAATGTACGACGACTCGGGATTGTATTTACATCTCCTGGGTGCTGTGACCTAAGGCTACAATACTCATTCTTTTGGTTTGAGAAAACAAAAATTGTTGTATTTTAAACTTTCCATCTTGTGTTTTATGTAGTTTACAACATAAGTATTCAGTGTTGATAGAAAGTATGGAGCATCATTCCCAAAAATCTTAAATGATAATACTAGTTTATTACCATTCAAGTAATCATTGCAATATTCTGCCCTCTTTACCCTGCAGGGTCACATAGGAATCCTGTCACATGCTAATTCTACATGCCATGAAATCACATTATACAAATTACAATCAGCAGAAATTCATGAATAAACATTTTGCTGAACGTTATGGTAGTAGAAATAGCTGTGTAACTGTTCTCCTTCCACTCAGATATTTTCTCACAATTTGTGATATTGGACAATATTCAATAAAGTATGCAACTACCGTAGAGAAACTGAAAAATCTCACCCCAACTTAACAGAAATTAACAACTCTTGACACATTCCTTAGCGTAAGAAAATTGCAATACAAGTTAAAAATAGAAAGCACTTAATTGTCAACAGTACCAGTGAATGAAAGTGAAAGTTCACCTTTCTTCGAGCTCTTTTCCCATTAATAAATAATTGGTTCACAATTCACATATTCATATTGGTGATTGAAAATTCATATATTAATATGCACAAATTAATTTATTAGTTTACTTATGTCTTCAACTTAGAATAATGCAACAGAACATCTTGTATTTTAAAGAATATTACACATACGGCAAAAGAACAGCCAGAAAAAGTCACTTGCCACTTCAAATGCCAGGACTCGCACCTATAATACTTTCACAATTCCAAATAAGAGTACCGCATCTCAATTTAAACAGATATTGATTCTCTAACCTCACGCTTACACAATTCAACTATACAACCGAGAATTACATGCTTTCTTTGCACTCACGTTAATCATTTAGGACTCTAGTTCACGTATATTCCTTCTCTCCCATGCAGTTACCTCTGCATGTCTCCGTTCCTTCATCTTCCAACGCATCTCGAACACTATACCACCTCTCCTCGTGAATTAAGTGTTCCACAACAAAGTTAAGAACACAGTTTTCCATTTAACTTCTCTCATGTTCTGTGGTGGAGAGGTACGGACATACTATATACGACCAACGGAATAGCACTGCTCCACATTCCCGTCTCTCACCACTTCACAATCCTCTGCGATCGCTTGCTCACACCATAAAGAAGGACCCATTTTTGGCGCAAGCCAAGCATAGACACTGCCCTCTACATCAGCAAACTCTGTTCGCAACCATCGAAACTTCCACTCCCCGGCATGAAGCGCGCATTTCAAACTGCTCGCCTCCCTCGCAGCCAAGAAGCGCTGTAGCCCGTACTTGGATGGGGCGACCGTATATCACACATACACACACATTATATATATATATATATATATATATGTGACTGGCCGGCAGATCACCTGACCGGCAAATCAAAGAGACAGAGTTCACTAATTCGAATCAGGTGCGTGAAAGAGGCCGCAAATCTGTCTATGAGAGGAACGATTCCGGGAACGGCCAAGAACGAGTCACGGCCGGTGGGACGCGCGAGACTTAGAAATGAAGGGGGACGAATGGCGAATGAGTTGGACGTGCTGTGCAACGCTGGTAAGGTGAGATGATGAAATCGGGTAGCATCAAGGACTAAAGGTGAGTGGATATGCTATTACATGCATAGACGAACGCCCGGAATATCGGACAATAATCTAAGATTGAAAGTTATTATGTTCAGAACGCGAATGGACGAAAATTACAAAGTAGAGTGAAAGCACGTGGTGTGGTGATCTATGCGAACCATGAACTAGTGCCGTGTGGATTGATTGATTGATTTTTTCGTGTTTCCGGGCGCGTCAACTACTTCGGTCATTATTCCCGTTAGTGTAGTGCATGTTTTTTTCTCGGGAGAAACGGTGATCTTCCCCCGCTGGATGGCGAGATCCGGCGCCGACCTACCGTCGGCTAGTGGGGCTTCCCCCTAACCAGGACTCTCCCACCAGCGGGGCACCGCCCCAGTCGGGACAAGCTCTAAGCTCCCGACCGGTCACCCGAAATATGTGGTAGTGTAGTGCATGCTAGTGTAAGTGTGTGTGTGTAAGGGGAGAGGATAGGACAAGGAAGAGGAAGGACAGATCGCGCGCGGTCCGTGGCCCGTTTGATAGGGTACTGCTCCGGCATTCGCGTGGTGTTGATCGGAGAAACCACGGAAAACTACCGATCAGAGCAGCCTGCCGCTAGAATTCTCCTCCAGACAGCAGCTGAATTCGACCTAGCTGAAAAGCTAGTGTCGAAACTCCAGCCGCCGTCAGGACTCGAACCTAGGATCTCCCGGTCGGAGGCGCTGCAGTAACGGATGCACTGAGCTCATGATAGAGGTTCCATGAGGGGCGAGTGTATTGTCATTGCTTAGTGGTGGGGCAAACGCAGTACTGAGAATAAAGCAGAAGGATACAGAATATTGGTGTGTATTTAATGTATAAGAACATGGGAGCTCCCGAATAACAATGTGTATATCCAAGT
The DNA here is from genome assembly GCA_011170035.1 of Teleogryllus occipitalis. Lineage (NCBI taxonomy): Eukaryota > Metazoa > Arthropoda > Insecta > Orthoptera > Gryllidae > Teleogryllus > Teleogryllus occipitalis. The sequence goes on along the minus strand of BLKR01001322.1, from coordinate 111,743 downwards.
AGTATTAATCAATAGTGATGTTAGTTATACTATATTATTATTCGATCATATGATGAAGGTTTTTCTATTTATTAAACATTCTTGTTCTTTGTGAATTAATAAATAATTGTACAATTAAATCGATGCCTAATGAATATATTAAGAAAAGTAACAAAAACAAAACCAACATCATCCTAGTGAAGACGCTCCCCCCTAGCACGATCCCTTGCCCTTAATAATTCTCGATTACAGCATATTATGCATTCAAAATTTTTATGTGTGGTAAGTACTTTCCCAGGCATTTGTGGATCCCTAATTTGGGAACGGAGGTAAGTACGGTAACAATATATATTGTAATGATTTGCGATAATCCCGGTAGTTTAAAGTTCCCTAATATACAGATTTTCCAATACAATATTAACATTTATATTTTGAAAAGACAGAAGACGACGGCGCCGCGCGCAGACTTTTTTTTAAATTGACTGAATTGCCGAAAAAGGATGAAATCCAGTGCAAACATTAAATAAAGCAAAATTTTTAGAAGCATTAGAACGCGGAATCGTCAAAATCGTATCAGGGATTCATTAGATTTCGGAAATTATCGTAATCATTACTTTGCATTCACAAGCTGAAATCTGGAGGTGATTGTTGACATAAGGAAGTTAATGGAGAGCATAGTTTTATTTAAATATTGAGAAAAAGGCTTGAAGGTATCGGGTTAAAACTTGTTGGAACAATGGGGCGGAATTTATAACAAATTTCAAGATTAGTCACGTTTTCGGAAAACAGTCAGAAGTTCTATTAAAATTAAAAGTAAGAAAACTTATCATTGGAATTAGCATAAAACAAGCGACGTGTCTTGTGACGTCACGAGAAAATATTAGACTGAAAATGGTTACATTTAATAAAAGAAGAAAAGGGAAACCGGACAACGTAGTAATTACAAAGGAAAATATAGACAGTGTTTAAAACCAGTGGCGAGACAGAAAAACTTGTAAAAAGTGAGAATAAGAAATGTTTTCGCAGTGTTATTAATGGCGATGTACTAGCGATCGGCGTATGTTCGTGGTAAATCTTTTAACTTTCTTGACAACAATGCCCAGGAGGAGGAGTTCAGTTGACGTTTGGCGTTCGTGGGAGACGCTAGGTCCGCGATCGTATGTTACAAATTTTAGAAATTTTGCTCAAGAAAGTGTTTAGGAGCAGTTTTTAATATTTTGTTGGGTAGATAAAGTGTAATGACTATAGGCAGATGAGTTTTCGAATAGTAGCGAATGACTAATTGGTAAAATGACGCCAGCAATAATTTTCGCGTAATTGCTAGCCAGAACAATGGTCGGACATTTTGTGTTACCATGTTAAGATACGAAACTTCAACGTGGTTAGCGCGATGTCATAAAATTTACTATAATATTTTAATTTATTCGTGGATGAGCAATATTTCTATGTTTAAACATTTTTTTTTATTTACATTCACGCGGCAAACACTACCATTTAGCGGCGGAACTTGGAATATTTGAGAGAACTTTGCGATTCGATGTGAAACGTTTTGCGGTGTGTGAAGTGGGTGAGCTGGCGGTATAAACGCGCGATCCTGGAAACTGGTGGCAGCAGAGACGACATTATAATCGTGCACTGGGAGTGTACAAATTGGCGGACGACGACGCGTAATGTGTGCCGCATATTGCAGTGCGCAGCCATCACCAGGGAAGTTATTTGAAAATTTTGCGTAATTTAAAATCATGCGTATTTTATTTGAAAATTTAAAAGAAGGCATCTGTCGAAGACTAAGTTTTGTATATTTAATTTAAAATAAGAAAGTCAATGGATTTCACGACAGAATGCGCATTCGGTGGATGAATGAATTTTTGTTTGTTATGTGATTTTCAGTGTGAATGGTATTGTATTGTGTTTTGTAATTGAACGTTAAGGATATGATTTATGTGTTATGTATTGTTTTGCATGCCGTTAGAGGGCATTTTTCATTGAATTTGGTTTTGTTTGTTAAACTGAATATTGAAAACCAGAAAAGAATAATTAGAGGAATGATAATAAACCGAGGTGAACATATTTGGGTTCATCAGTAGCCATTAATAAATGTGATGTGATTTGAGTAGTTAGATGCTGACCCACGCGCGCGCGCACAAGTACCTAGTTTAAAGCCCTGTACAGGGCAGTCACCGTATTCACGCCTAGGTAAGATTGTATGATATATAAAGCAGCTATTGGACGGGCAAATACGAGAGAAGATATTACATTTAGGCAGAATAGGAAGAAGTATGACAAGTGAAGAAGGAACCTATTACATTGGCAGCCCAACGCAGGAATAGGAATAGGTGAATAGAATAGTCAGAATAGCATAGAATAATAGGGAGATATATTTCAATGACGCCCAACGCGGGGCGATAATAGGTAGAGGTATATATATTGCGACGGAACGCACGTCGTGGCCTTCCCTCCGACGCGCAGTGCATAATACAACTCGGTTGCGAGAAGGAGTCGTTAGCCCTAAGAATGTGTAAGACCGCGTGGGCGTTACCGGCGTCGTTCGACAGTACACTGCCGTCCCGACGTCAGACCTCTCGAGTTGTTTCAAATCGTTTGCCTGGATGAGGCTAATATCTGAAAATGCGTATGGGTGGGGAATACGGGCCAGCTTACTGGACGGGGCGGTTGCCTTTGCTTTCAATGGACTGTATAATTAGGTTGTTGGACGTTAGCAGGCAATCCACTCAGTCCCTTCCGACGCTCGTAGGGAATCTTGCAGTGATGTGGGTTATGATGGAAAAACAATTCTCACCTTGCAGAATGATGTTTAATAACTTTCAATGGTCACAATTGTTCTTTACAATTAAAGTACACTTTTAGTACTGTTCTCAATGTGAGAATACAGCAACCTTCCATCACGAATCACAAAGTGCGAGCACATGTGCTCGCCTGGCAAGTTACTTGCAACTTCGTGTGAAACACATTAATTAGTTCAATTTATACAATGCTGAACTATAACCAATTGAAATAATGTGGCCTTTCACTTTGCCACGACATGAGTACAGAATGTTACTTTCTGTATGATATTTTTACGTGATCTATTAACACGGAGCCCGAGACATGTTTCTCGCGAGGCTGCCTCTCAGCGACTGATTTCTTTTCGGTTGCGGGTACGCGACGAGGGGATTTGAACTGATTTGAACAGGCCAATTAGCGACTGCTTTTCCAGCGGTTGCAGTATGGCGAGGTGGGGTGAATTTGAAAAGACCAATTGGCAACTGCTGGAATTTTGAAATGTTCTGGAAGGCTTTAGAAGGTTCAGGCGTGGAATATCGCGCCGCGTGCGCGCGGCGGTGCCGCTCGGCTAGGGGAAATTTCCATGCCGGGCTTCCGGAGTTGCCGCCTAGGGCGTAGGAAGTGTTTTATTTTATACCTTCCTTTTCTGCTTTTGCGTGTGGGCCCGAACACTTACACTCAAAGAAAAACACTTGTGGCTCGGGTATACAAGACGGTATATTCTAAAATCAAGAAACGAAAAAAAACACAACACACGAATTCAACAAAAATAACAACCCTTCACAAATAATCACATTTAGAACACAACCTTCGTACTCGGAAATGCATATTCGAAGCAGTTATCGCTACCTCTTATAGAAACAAATCACCTTATTTCATCATTCATTAAATAATTTGTAATTCATGCACCAGTTGGTGTAGGAATACCTTCGTCTTAAGGACACAAAGAACATAAAGTTTTGAATTCCCTGCGCTAAATTGCTTTCGTTTCTTAAAAGTGGTCATTAATTCACCATACACTTCAACCACCAATGCTTAGAAAACAGTACAGACCAAAATTAATTTTACTAGTTACAACACCCCTTTGAACACTTAATTACTGGGCGACTTGTTTAAAGCAAATTATGTTCTTAACATAGCTTTCATTCAAGTGTTCCACACGCCAGCATTCACAAATGTGGCTGAAATGCGTAATATTTGAAACGGGTTTAAAAGAATAGTGTGGTTTAACATTGTTCGATTACATCTTATTCGTTTCTGTGACCGTTCTGCCGCACGGGTACTCAAGCTTCTCTGATGGGGGTTTACGTGAAATGGCCTCGTCCAGTGATGCGATCGGCGCCTCGGCGCTGGGGGCTCCCTAAACGTGGATTAATGCGCTTGCTAAATTTAAAAAACTCCTCTAACATGTGAATCCAGAATCTATGTCTTAATGGTCTGTGATAGCTAATAACAGAATGATAGCAAAACGTCTGTCTGTCTGTCCACGTGTTTGTCTGCCTGTCGGTCCGGCGGTCCGTCCGTCCACCCGTCCGTTTTCGACACTAGATTTCCAGCTAGGTCACTGTCAGTCGCTGTCTGGAGGAGAATTCTAGCGGTCGGCTGCTCTGATTGGTAGTTTTCCGTGGTTTCTCCGATCAACACATGGCGATTGCCGGAGCAGTACCCTACCAAACGGGCCACGGACCGCGCGCGATCTGTCCTTCCTCTTCCTTGTCCTATCCTCTCCCCTTACACACACACACACACTAACATGCACTACACTACCACATATTCCGGGAGACCGGTCAGGAGCTTAGAACGTGTCCCGGCTGGGGCGGTGCTCCGTTGGTGGGAGAGTCCTGGTTAGGGGGAAACCCCACTAGCCGACAGTAGGTCGGCGCCGGATCTCGCCATCCAGCGGGGGAAGATCACCGCTATCTCCCGAGAGAAAAAACACGCACTACACTGACGGAACTAATGATCGAAGCAGTTGACGCGCCCGGAAACACGAAAAAATCGATCATCAATCAATCGAGAACTACTTTTACAGTGTTAAGACTACCATTTCAATGTGTATTTAACACAGAAATTTGTCAATATATCTAATTTAATTTATATATTTATTCGCTCCAAACACTCCTCAATTTCTTAACTCGAAAACATTGACGTCATATCAATTATTGCACAATGCGTTCACACTCGTTTACGGATGAAGGTTTCAACCACACAAAAGACGAGACAGAAGGATTGTCACATAACAAAAAAGATTTCCTCGTTGACAGACGAGGACAACAAACTACACTATCAATTCTATCACTCGGGGTGGTCGGATTCATAGATTCACAAGTTGGTTGTTTTGACCAAAAGTAGGTTCAGAAACCAAATTGAAAATTCATTTCTTGCTGATACGCGACTTAGACCGTATGTTGTAATTTTCTATTCTAATATTTCTACAGCTGTCTTGTGTGCGATGTTATTGTAAGGTATCAGTTCATATACGATTTCCATTGTTTTTTCAAGAGAGCGGTTAAGAATGCGACATTTTGAATAGGGTCTTGTACATAAGTAGATGTCAAAAGAAACTTTCGAAAATGGGCTACTTCTATTAGTATGTCAGTGACATAAATTCTTTCACAAACAGTGAAAACAATTTTATTCATACAGCTTACAAATACATATCGTGTTGTACAAATGAACATAAAATGAAATATGTATAATTACTGCTTAATGGATGTAAATAGATAACAAAAACAAATATGTTCTTTTGGAAGCGAAAATGCCTATAAAATATTGTATGTAAAATACGATAAGATTGTTAATGCTAATTAATTACAAATTACAAAAATATAACAAAGTAAAAATGTCGGTCATTATTGAGTGAAAGTGCTTGAGAACTGATGTCAGATAATGCTACTGAAGAGAGAGTCTTAATGTTAGAATAAGCCTTTCGCATTTCTCTGAATTTGCAATTTATTCTCATGGTCTTTAACGTCCCTATTGTACTGGGTAGTATCCCTTAGACTAGATTTTTTAGGCCTTGCGGTCAGGCGCTGGTACACGTCCATCCGACCATCCTTCAGAGCTTTGTCCTCCGCGCTCAGAGCCACTGTTCTCATGTTGCGTAGAACGATCGTCGCAAGATTTTGCAGCACCTTTTCGAAAAAATTACACATTATTTTCATATTTGTGCTCTCTCTTTCTCTCTCTTTCTCTCACTTTCTCTCTCACTTTCTCTCTCACTTTCTCTCTCTCTTTCTCTCTCTCTTTCTCTCTCTTTCTCTCTCTCTTTCTCTTCTCTCTCTCTTTCTCTCTCTCTTTCTCTCTCTCTTTCTCTCTCTCTTTCTCTCTCTCTTTTTCTCTCTCTTTTTCTCTCTTTCTCTCTCTTTCTCTCTCTTTCTCTCTTTCTCTCTTTTTCTCTTTCTCTCTTTTTCTCTCTTTTTCTCTCTTTCTCTCTTTCTCTCTCTTTCTCTCTTTCTCACTCTGTGTGTGTATGTGTCACTCTGCGTGTGTACGTGTCACTCTGCGTGTGTACGTGTCACTCTGCGTGTGTACGTGTCACTCTGCGTGTGTACGTGTCACTCTGCGTGTGTACGTGTCACTCTGCGTGTGTACGTGTCACTCTGCGTGTGTACGTGTCACTCTGCGTGTGTACGTGTCACTCTGCGTGTGTACGTGTCACTCTGCGTGTGTACGTGTCACTCTGCGTGTGTACGTGTCACTCTGCGTGTGTACGTGTCACTCTGCGTGTGTACGTGTCACTCTGCGTGTGTACGTGTCACTCTGTGTGTGTACGTGTCACTCTGTGTGTGTACGTGTCACTCTGTGTGTGTACGTGTCACTCTGTGTGTGTACGTGTCACTCTGTGTGTGTACGTGTCACTCTGTGTGTGTACGTGTCACTCTGTGTGTGTACGTGTCACTCTGTGTGTGTACGTGTCACTCTGTGTGTGTACGTGTCACTCTGTGTGTGTACGTGTCACTCTGTGTGTGTACGTGTCACTCTGTGTGTGTACGTGTCACTCGGTGTGTGTACGTGTCACTCGGTGTGTGTACGTGTCACTCGGTGTGTGTACGTGTCACTCTGTGTGTGTACGTGTCACTATGTGTGTGTACGTGTCACTCTGTGTGTGTACGTGTCACTCTGTGTGTGTACGTGTCACTCTGTGTGTGTACGTGTCACTCTGTGTGTGTACGTGTCACTCTGTGTGTGTACGTGTCACTCTGTGTGTGTACGTGTCACTCTGTGTGTGTACGTGTCACTCTGTGTGTGTACGTGTCACTCTGTGTGTGTACGTGTCACTCTGTGTGTGTACGTGTCACTCTGTGTGTGTACGTGTCACTCTGCGTGTGTACGTGTCACTCTGTGTGTACGTGTCACTCTGTGTGTGTATGTGTCACTCTTGTCTCAATTGACGCATTTGGTGAGGCATAACAGCTATAGATGTAAACGTCGTTGATTTTTACCCAGACAAATCCAGTTCCGGGTCTCGTCATTACTTGCTGGAATGTGTGTTTTCTACAGGGCCAGATTGCCGCCTGGTTGTGGAGGTCAGATACGTACGCTGTATCTTCACTGATTAATATACTGTTCATATACTATTGCTAAATCAGCCTCCCATTCCCTAACCAACTGTGCCAGGATATCTTGGGCGACTGCGCATTGGTTGAGATTGAGTTGTATAATTCTCCTTTTCTATCGGTTATTGCTTTCTGTGCTTTTTGGTACGATGGACACCTGATGCACCCAGTAGCATGTCTGCCATGTTTTCTCTTTTCTTCACAAAGCAAGCACTTTGCGTCATTTGTGCATGCCTTAGCAATGTGATCATCACCACCACAATTCATGCACACGTTGGACCGGTCATGTGAGCTTTTACATGCTTTTCTGAGGTGTCCAAAATTCAAACATCTGTAACATGGGACCTTCTTGTCACGCATAGTGTAGTACACCCATCCTATTCTTTTTTTACGGATGGCCAACAATTTGTTAGTCACAACAGGAAGACTGACTATTTGCTACCTGTGTTCCACCATAGGATGGTCTCAGAGATTTGAGCACAGTAGCTCGGAAATCACAGGCTTCGGGAAGTTTGTCCACCAGAGCCCTATGCACTTCCTCTTTAGCTGTGACATCATCCAGGTCCTTCACCTGACTGGTCATGATGTGAGTGAGAGCCTTCACATCAGTGTCCGATCCAAACATCTTCTTTACAGAGGACAGAAAATCTGTTGTTTGGCCTCCGGCAGACAGCTTCAGTTGCAGAAGGAGATCGACGTCAGCTGTCTACCGGATGTGCGTGACATTCTCCCCCAAATCCTTAAGCTCAGGGTCAGTTTCCATTTTTTTAAGGATGTCCGCGTACGTCAGCGCTTCGTCCTTCTTCTTGATCATCAGAGCATCTGATCTGGTTTTCCGCGTCTTAGAACGCTTACGCGTTCTCTTACGAGTGACTACTTGCCCCTTCCCGTGCCACTTCGGGCTCTTCTCCTCATATTTCCGGAGAGGGTATTTCTGCCCGGATTTTATCTACGTTTTTCGCAGTCTCCTTCCTTACCTTGGGCTCCTGGGAGTTCCAGTTTCCCGAAGAATCACTCTTCGTTACGAGAATACTCGTTACGTGTATCTGTGTTTGTGTATCTCTGTGTGTGTATCTCTGTGTGTGTATCTCTGTGTGTGTATCTCTGTGTGTGTATCTCTGTGTGTGTATCTCTGTGTGTGTATCTCTGTGTGTGTATCTCTGTGTGTGTATCTCTGTGTGTGTATCTCTGTGTGTGTATCTCTGTGTGTGTATCTGTGTGTGTGTATCTGTGTGTGTATCTCTGTGTGTATCTCTGTGTGTGTATCTCTGTGTGTGTATCTCTGTGTGTGTATCTCTGTGTGTGTATCTCTGTGTGTGTATCTCTGTGTGTGTATCTCTGTGTGTGTATCTCATGTGTGTGTATCTCTGTGTGTGTATCTCTGTGTGTGTATCTCTGTGTGTGTATCTCTGTGTGTGTATCTCTGTGTGTGTATCTCTCTGTGTGTGTATCTCTGTGTGTGTATCTCTGTGTGTGTATCTCTATTATTGTGTATCTCTGTGTGTGTATCTCTGTGTGTGTATCTCTGTGTGTGTGTATCTCTGTGTGTGTATCTCTGTTTGTGTACCTGTGTTTGTGTACCTGTGTTTGTGTACCTGTGTTTGTGTACCTGTGTTTGTGTACCTGTGTTTGTGTACCTGTGTTTGTGTACCTGTGTTTGTGTACCTGTGTTTGTGTACCTGTGTTTGTGTATCTGTGTTTGTGTATCTGTGTTTGTGTATCTGTGTTTGTGTATCTGTGTTTGTGTATCTGTGTTTGTGTATCTGTGTTTGTGTATCTGTGTTTGTGTATCTGTGTTTGTGTATCTGTGTTTGTGTATCTGTGTTTGTGTATCTGTTTTTGTGTATCTGTGTTTGTGTATCTGCGTGTGTGTATCTGCGTGTGTGTATCTGTGTGTGTATCTGTGTGTGTATCTGTGCTTGTGTATCTGTGCGTGTCTCTCTATGCGTGTTTCTCTATGCGTGTTTCTCTATGCGTGTTTCTCTATGCGTGTCTCTCTATGCGTGTCTCTCTATGCGTGTCTCTCTAAGCGTGTCTCTCTATGCGTGTCTCTCTATGCGTGTCTCTCTATGCGTGTCTCTCTATGCGTGTCTCTCTATGCGTGTCACTCTATGCGTGTCTCTCTATGCGTGTCTCTCTATGCGTGTCTCTCGCCGTCTCTCTCTCTCTCTCTATGCGTGTCCTCTATGTGTCTCTCTATGCGTGTCTCTCTATACGTGTCCCTCTATGCGTGTCTCTCTATGCGTGTCTCTATGCGTGTCTCTATGCGTGTCTCTCTATGCGTGTCTCTCTATGCGTGTCTCTCTATGCGTGTCTCTCTATGCGTGTCTCTCTATGCGTGTCTCTCTATGCGTGTCTCTCTATGCGTGTCTCTCTATGCGTGTCTCTCTATGCGTGTCTCTCTATGCGTGTCTCTCTATGCGTGTCTGTGTATGCGTGTCTCTGTATGCGTGTCTCTGTATTCGTGTCTCTGTATGCGTGTCTCTGTATGCGTGTCTCTGTATGCGTGTCTCTGTATGCGTGTCTCTGTATGCGTGTCTCTGTATGCGTGTCTCTGTATGCGTGTCTCTCTATGCGTGTCTCTCTATGCGTGTCTCTCTATGCGTGTCTCTCTATGCGTGTCTCTCTATGCGTGTCTCTCTATGCGTGTCTCTCTATGCGTGTCTCTCTATGCGTGTCTCTCTATGCGTGTCTCTCTATGCGTGTCTCTCTATGCGTGTCTCTCTATGCGTGTCTGTATGCGTGTCTCTCTATGCGTGTCTCTCTATGCGTGTCTCTCTATGCGTGTCTCTCTATGCGTGTCTCTCTATGCGTGTCTCTCTATGCGTGTCTCTCTATGCGTGTCTCTCTATGCGTGTCTCTCTATGCGTGTCTCTCTATGCGTGTCTCTCTATGCGTGTCTCTCTATGCGTGTCTCTCTATGCGTGTCTCTCTATGCGTGTCTCTCTATGCGTGTCTCTCTATGCGTGTCTCTCTATGCGTGTCTCTCTATGCGTGTCTCTCTATGCGTGTCTCTCTATGCGTGTCTCTCTATGCGTGTCTCTCTATGCGTGTCTCTCTATGCGTGTCTCTCTATGCGTGTCTCTCTATGCGTGTCTCTCTATGCGTGTCTCTCTATGCGTGTCTCTCTATGCGTGTCTCTGTATGCGTGTCTCTCTATGCGTGTCTCTCTATGCGTGTCTCTCTATGCGTGTCTCTCTATGCGTGTCTCTCTATGCGTGTCTCTCTATGCGTGTCTCTCTATGCGTGTCTCTGTATGCGTGTCTCTGTATGCGTGTCTCTGTATGCGTGTCTCTCTATGCGTGTCTCTGTATGCGTGTCTCTGTATGCGTGTCTCTGTATGCGTGTCTCTGTATGCGTGTCTCTGTATGCGTGTCTGTGTATGCGTGTCTGTGTATGCGTGTCTCTGTATGCGTGTCTCTGTATGCGTGTCTCTGTATGCGTGTTTCTGTATGCGTGTCTCTGTATGCGTGTCTCTGTATGCGTGTCTCTGTATGCGTGTCTCTGCATTTGTGTCTCTGTGTGCGTGTCTCTGTATGCGTGTCTCTGCATTTGTGTCTCTGTATGCGTGTCTCTCTGCGTGTCCCCTTGCGTGTCTTTCTGCGTGTCTGCGTGACTCTACGTATCTCTCTGCGTGTCTCTCTGCGTATCTCTGTGTGTCTCTCTGCATGTCTCTCTGCGTGTCTCTCTGTCTCTCTCTTTTTTTCTCACTCTCTCTGTCGTCTGTACGTTCCAAAATGACATAAGAACGCTTCACCCATTCTCCAGCAAACACGCTATAAAGGATGTCAATTTGTCTACTTCCTGTGAGAAACTACTAGATAACATTATTTCGAGACGAAAATTCAGCTTCCACTATTTCAAAGGATCGTTCCTTTGGGAGGTATGAAACAGGGACGTATGAATTGAGACACGAATTGCGACCACTACTGTACATTTTGGATACGCAGTGCGGGTAAACTGAAAGAACGACGCCGGCGCAAGATAAAGAATAAGCAGCGCGCTCCGGCTTATCGTAGAATTTGTTGATTGATTGTTAGTGATTCTGGGCGCGTCAACTACAACAGTCATTAGTCCCGTAAGTGTAGTGCATGTTTTTTCTCGGAGGATGGTGGTGATATTCCCCCGCTGGATGGCGAGATCCGGCGCCGACCTACCGTCGGCTAGTGGGGTTTCCCCCTAACCAGGACTCTCCCTCCAGCGCGGCACCGCCCCAGTCGGGACAAGCTCTAAGCTCCCGATCGGTGTCCCGAATATGTGGTAGTGTGGTGCATGTTAGTGTAAATGTGTGTGTAAGGGGAGATGATAGGACAAGGAAGAGGAAGGACAGATCGCGCGCGGTCCGTGGCCCGTTTGGTAGGGTACTGCCCCAGCATTCGCCTGGTGGTGATCGGAGAAACCACGGAAAACTACCGATCAGAGCAGCCGGCCGCTAGAATTCTCCTCCAGACAGCGACTGAATTCGACCTAGCTGAAAAGCTAGTGTCGAAAATCCTGCCGCCGTCTCGACTCGAATCTAAGACCACTCGGTCAGAGGCACTGCAGTGACATCAGTTGCTGCCCTGAGCCATCTCTCTCGGTCGTAGAATTCGTCTTTATCACATTCCGAGAATATGGAGAATGTGCACATGGCACAGTCTCCCGACTTTGTCACACACACAGCGAGACAGATGATGATAGCAAAGCCGTCGCAAGCCTGGTCTCTAAATAAATATATTAAGTGGACGGAGATGGATTATTTCTTCATTACACCACATGCCAGGAGACCGATCAAAAGCTTAGAGTTCTTCCAGGCTGGTAGGAAATACCTTGTTGGAGAAACTCTAGCCTTGCTAGCCGACTGTAAGGTGGCACTGGATCTCGCATTCCAGCTGAGCCAGATCAACATCTCCCGAGCCAAAAATGGATTTCACATATGGGACTAATGCCATTAACAGTTGACGCGCACAGAATCACAATCAATCAATGAATTATAACATGAAACTTCACGCACCACATCGCCTTTTACGCTTAGCCTGTAACCCGATAATAACCTTCCAGGGCGCCGAGACGTCGTTGAGGACCAACTCCACGCCGCTGCACTCGTGCAGCACGACGCAGTTGAAGGGCACCTCCGTGAGCGATGCGAGCGCGCGCATCGTGTGGACGTGCAATATCGCGTTCTTCGACGTCAGGTAGTTGCGCAGGACCGGCACGACACCCAGCAGCCCGAACTCCTGGGCGTTCTTGCGTAGCGTTGAGGCGTACGCGATCGCCTCCGCGATGTTGAGGCGCATCTACGGACAACAATCCACACATTGAACTAGATATCGCGACACGCAAAATTGAATGTCTATGAATTTCCAACCATTCCGCACAATTCGAACATTTCATCTCTAATCGGGTATTTCGCGGCTCGAATCGGGTATCTCGCGGCTCGAATCGGGTACCTCGCGGCTCGAATCGGGTACCTCGCGTCTCGAATCGGGTATCTCGCGTCTCAAATCGGGTATCTCGCGTCTCAAATCGGGTATCTCGCGTCTCAAATCGGGTATCTCGCGTCTCAAATCGGGTATCTCGCGTCTCAAATCGGGTATCTCGCGTCTCAAATCGGGTATCTCACGTCTCACATCGGGTATCTCGCGTCTCGAATCGGGTACAAATCGGGAATTTCGTGTCTCTATTAGGATACCTTGCGGCTCTATTGAGGTATCTCACGTCTCTATTCGGGAATTTTGCTTCTCTAATCGGGTATCTCGTGTCTCTATTCAGATATCCCGCGTCTTTATTCGGGAACTACGCTGATATTTGGGGATTTCTCATCTAATCGTATACCTCGTGTCTATTTGGCCAGATCTCGGGTTCGGGAGATTTTTTAAGATAATATCTAATTTTAAAATATTTTTTGAAAAAAACTAGCTGCCGCAGTTGACGAAGGGAAGAGCTCACGTAGGCAGGTGTCACTCCCTTGTAATCTTTATGAATGCAAAAACCATTCATGAAATACTCATATGTTCAACCAAAACATTTAGGTATAGATTCTGATTTTACATCTTAATTAGTTCTTAGGTTTACATATACTTCTGATTGTAGGACGCGCGAAAACGCATACTTCTGAAACAAACTTACTCCCTATTGACAATGATGACGTGTTTTGACATTAGATGACCCGTCATGCAAACTCTCTCAAATAACTTCTTTGTCACCACATACCCGGAAAACGTGCAGTAAGAAAGTTTCATCACTTTGTCACGCAGTGTTACTTATCTCTCTCTCTCTGTGATGAATAACATAAAAAGTCAAAAGACGTTCTTTGGGAGACTTACTTCTTCCTCCTCCAGCTCCGCGCACTCGCAGAGCGCGCGCACCAGCCCGCAATCGGAGAGGATGTGCAGGTTCTCTTCATCTTGGGAAATCTCCGCCACCAGCCCGCACGCCTGCACCTTCACGTCCTTGTCCTTGGACCCCAACAGCTTCGTCAGCAAACTCAGCCCACCCACTATGCTCCGGACCTCCTCCGCGGAATCCGTCGTGTTTCTGGAAATGAAGATTATACAGTGCGATCAGAAAGTCTCTCCACAGTAAATTATTTAACGTAGTCGCTTTCGTACGGAAATGACAACGTAGTGTTCCTCTCCGTGGAATCCCAATCTTCGACGTTTTTGCAACAGCTTTGTCAGTAGAGTCAACCCACCCATTATGCTCCAGACCTCCTAAGCGGAGTCCGTCGTGTTTCTGGAAATGATTATACAGTGCGATCAGAAAGTCTCTCCACAGTAACTTTTCCAATGGAGTCCCTTTTGTACGGAAACAACAATGTACTGTTCCTCTCTTGGGCATCCCATTCTTTGGCGTTTTCGCAACAGCTTTGTCAGCAAACTCAACCAACCCACTATGCATACAAATTTTTTTTTCTATAAAATATAATTTACTTATTTAAAAAAAATATTAACTGATTCTCTTAAAATTTAAGACACCGAAAATGAACAGAATACTCACAATACTCTTTCAATTATTGCATGATTGTTTTCATTCATTGCACTCATTTATTCAATTCATGATACAACCTCACAATATTGTATCAGAAACGAAGGTGTCTGTCTTCAAAAGGTTTAACAGGTAAGCATGACATTCAATTCAATTCAATTAACAGTTTCTTGGCATCATGAAATAAAGTTTTCATGTTGATTGATATTGGAGCTAGGATATAAAAAAATTTAAAATGGAAGAAGAGAAAATACTATAGCAGAAATTATCAGAACTAATTATCATATAAAATTATTATCATGTTATAACTTACTATCATATCTTAAATTAACATACAATCATAACCAAATTTAATTCTTAATTCTGGTCGCAATTCAAAATTGTGATTTGAGGAATTTTTCATCCACAAATAAAACATCGAAAACGTAAAAACATCAAGCACGTAAAAATATCGAACACAAAGTAGCGATGTTAAAAACATCGACTTCAACACATTGATGTTTAAAATATTGATATTTTTATAGAAATGTCAATGTTTTGAGACATCGACATCGTTGTCGCATCTCTAACGGATAACATTGGTTGGAACATATTAACAATTCGGAACATATTAAAAATTACAAACCGAACTATTAGAGACTGGAACAGAGGGAGGGGAGGGGAGGGGAGGGAAGTGCAGTGCAGTACAGTGCAGTGCTGTGTAGTTTAGTGTAGTGAAATGAAGTGAAGTGTTAGACAAGCTATAAGTCAATTTAGAGGTACCTAAATTAATTAGAACTAGGGAATCAATCTCTAATTCTAATTGTAATTCTATTTGTAAATATTCGTAATAGTTTTGTAATTGTAAATCTAGTAGTAATCATGTTTGCACTGAGCATTAGCTCAAAACGAATAATAATTTAATAAATATCTATCTATCCTCGTACGCATTACTTAATGAGTGGGCGTAGAGCCCACAAAGCAGTGGCAGGAACGCTGGGGTTCGAATCCTGCAGCACAGAGAACAACATCCGAAAACCGTCCAGCCCCATAATCGTCTGCGCTACATCAGGGCTGCGAGCACACGTGCCCAAGCACATGGCAGCAGCCGTTAGCACGCGAGGGTTGTTGCCCATGAGGCGCATGACAGCCGTGGGCAGCACGTCCGCCCGTTCGATGGTTCCGCGATTCGCCTCCAGACGCCCGCACTCCGCCAGCCCCTCCATCACGTTGCTGAGGATCTCGTCGTCGCCCGTGTGGAACTTGATGAACTTGATGAGGTTGAACGTGAGCCCACGCTCGCTCATGATCTTGAGGTTGCGGTTGTCCTGAGCCAGCTTGGCTACTGCCAACGTGATCGCGGCGAGCGTGTCATGCTCTTGTCTGATGTCCTTGGTGATGTCCACCACGTCATTCAGCCCGCCGAGCATGCGCACGATGTGGCAGGTGAGCTCGCTGTCGCTGGCGCACTTGGCGACTGTCTTGGCGCAGGCTGCTCGCAGCCTCTGGACGTTCTCCTGCAGACCCTGCAGCAACGTCAGGAGAATGCCCTGCGTCTCGATGGCAAGGCGAAACCTGGCGTTTTCAGCACAATGAGCCAGAAGCTCACACATTTCAATGAGAAGACTTTTGTGACAGCAATCCGTTATCTTCTTTGTACAAAGAAGGAACCCGCTTTTATACAGGACATTAACACTTTTTGGATATTTAGCTATTTCCTTCAACGTTTCTGTACCGGCAGTTGCTAATGCCAGTTGTTTCTTTTGGGTTTCTGAAAGCAATTCCGTACTCGTGTTTAGCATATTTTCATCCAAATTGATCAATTCCAAAAGAAGTGGAATGCCACCTTCTTTGCGAAGGAAACGAGCGGGCTTTTGGATTTTACAAAGTTCCGAAAGTGTTTTTGCAGTCAGAATAAGTACGTCAATTTCAGAACAAGTGAGTAAATTTACAAGAAGTCTTACAATTCCTAGGTTTGTTTCATACCATCTCATTCTGTTGTTAGTTGCAAGTTTTCTTAAAATTCGTAATGAAGCCAATATGCAACGTGTTTCACGAACTTCCAGTAAGTTCGTCATTATTTCAACTCCACGCTGTTTAATAAGAATATCTTGAGTGAATTTTGAATCCAAATCTATATCATACAGAATGTTTAGTTGAGTAACAGTGGCAGTAGGATCTCCACATAGTAGCATCTGTATTGATCGCACCAACTGATAATGTAAAACCTGTTTTTCTACACTTTCCAAACGCACTACTGGTTCTTCTGTTGTGTCATCTTGGTCATCTTCCTCTCCCCGCAGAAATTGCAGAGATGTGTCACTTGCTTGTGGTTCATACACGTGCTTACTTGGCGCTTGGAATTTTGACACCATTTCCCTTTCTGAGAAGCGTGACATTCTGGATATTTTTGATCCTTTAATTTATATTTAATAACTTAGTTCTGAGCTAATAATCTATCTTCATGCAATATCTGACTTCTCTCCGTACATTCAACTTGTGATCTACTTGTTAAAAATATATTCACTGACTTTCAGACATTCCCACCGCTTGTAGGAATAGTCAGTTGTTCAAGAATTGCCTCCTGAACTTCAATATTACCTATATCATGGCCATCTACAACTTAGTGAATATTATAATAGAATGTTTTGACAAAAACTCAATTTTCATATGAAATAGCAATATTATTTTGACGATTGTAAGTGGGAAATAACATTTTTTTAACTTTCTCGTATACGTACGTATATACGGAGTAATATACGTACTATAGAGCAAGTTATGTAATGCTGCGCGAAAAAACGGCGAATTTTCGATAGAAAAAAATTCATTTCCAAGCCTTGAAAACAGGAAAGTGGATAAATCTAGTTACTAAATTAAGAGGAAAAAAATCTTCTAACACGTGGTGTAGCCAGAAATCCATTTTTGTGGGTCCTTGATGCTGAAAAACCAATTGAAAGCCAAAACCTCAAAAGCTAGCGCCTAAACCATTCGTACGATCTTTTCCCAATTGAATAATCCGCAGTCGATCTGGCTCTAGTTGAAGCATTGACATTTAAGGAAACATTCATTAACATCAAAATTTTCTCAAAAACGGTTCCAATTGTTTTAAAATTTCTTGTAAGAATAAAGTACACTTATAAAGGTGGCATAGGTCCGATTTTCACGGTTAACTCTGAATTTTCGAAAACTGCAAAAGTTCCTACACTATAAAAGTCTTCCTACAACTATAAAGTTGAAGGTAGAGATTCTTTCCTTAAAATGAAATTTGTTGTCCATATATAGTTCTTTCATAAAGGTCATGTACATTTTTTTCAAAATTTAATAGTTTTCTTGCAATAGTGCGTGCAATATTTCCAATTTTGTATTTATTGTATCACTTAAACGTCATTTTCTTAGAAACGGCACCTAATTTTTCAATGAAAATTGCCATTTAGAACGTTTTAGTGTTCTTTTATATTCTTAAAGTAATATTTCAATTCTACTATTCGGAAACCGAAAATTTGGGCGACGATAGATGGCATCTGGTAAGAGTATGTTGCAAGCCCGAATTGACAGCCTAAACGAAAGAAAATAAGAATACTAATAGGGAAAATATGTGGCATTCAGTAGCACTTGTTACTTTCTCGTATACGTACATACGAGTAACATACGTAGCATATAGAAAGTTATGTAATGCTGGGAAAAAACTATTTCGAGATTTCAACGGAAAAACACATTTTACAAACACATTTGTCCAATGATACCGAAAAAGTGTGAATCTGAACAACACCCGCGCTTAAACTATGCGTACTACTTTTTCCAAAGAGAATAAACACTGTCGATCTGGCCGGAGTTGAAGCTCTGCGATTTAGATTATTATTAATTAATTTTTTTTATTTTACGTGAAGCTCCTGGAATATTTTCAAAATTTTCTAAAAAATGGCACCAAATTTGTTTTTATATTACTTGTAAGAATAGAGCGAAATACCCTTATAAACTTGGCATTGGTCTGTTCTTCACTGTTAAATCTAAATGTTATAAAATAGGAAATGTTGATATTTTTCGCCCACTTCCAACAATATTGAAGATAGAGATTTTTCTTTCAAATCAAATTTGTTATCCATTATTCGTTCTTTCATTAATGTCATGTACGTTTTTTCTAAAATTTTATTGTTTTTTTCGCAGTTTTGCTTATAATATGTACAGTTTTAAAAATAACAAAAACAAGATTTTCTCAAAAAAATTCCAAATTTTTCTTTTAACTCTTGGTACGGGTAGTGCTAAATGTACTAGTGTCATAAACGCCAAATTGCTCTATACTTCTCTTTTGTCAAAAATTACAAAAAAGGAAGTTTTTTAACTTCTGTCACGTCATTTATATTAACATTAGTGGCGATTTATTCACATTATTGTATTTTTGAGCTCATGTGTTTTAAATAATATCAATGGTTCTAGGAATTTCAAAAGTTTACTTTGAAAATTTCCTGAAAATTCCACCTTTTAAGAAACGCTCAAACGGCAATTTCACAAAAATGACTCCAAATTTTTTCTTCAAACTTTCCCAACGGACAATGTTAATTGCACTGTTTGATATGACGTATACTTCATTTTGAGGTATTCTTTCCTTTTTTCAAAAACTACAGCAATGTATTTTTTAAATATCTCTCACGGGGTTAATATGCTCATTTTGAGCGATTTGTAAACACTATTGCATTTGTAAGTTGAAGTACTTCAAATGACTTCAAATCAAGGTTTTTGAAAACTAAAAAGTTTTCAATGAAAAAGAGTCTGAAATATCGCATTCACAGTATCGCTTAAATACCATTTTCTTAAAATCGATATGAAATTGTTCATCAAAAATTGCCATATAGGACATATATTCTTCTATAATACTCTTTAACATATCAATTAGGAAACCGAAAAATTGACAAAATTTCAAAAAATATACTCATGGCGATGATAGATGGCAGCTGGCATGGATATATGGCAATAACTGGTCGATATCAAAGAAAATAAAAACAATACGAGAAATTCGGTGCCATTCTGCAGCACTACTAATATACGAATATACGGAGTGAGATACGTAGGACAAAGAAAGTTATGTATTGCTGCGCAAAATCGATTTCGTGATTTCAAGGAAAATACACGTTTTTAGGTCCAATTCTATAATAGTAATAGTGTATGGTCGTTTCATTTCTAGCATTTGGCAGTCGAAAAATTGAGAGAATGTGAAATAATGTCCTATCAGCGGCAAAAGATGTCAGCTGGGAAGAGATCGAGACAATCCAGAAGCTTGTCGAGACTAAAGAGATTCGAAAACTAACTAGAGTGAGAAAATCTGCGCCCTTTTACAGCACCACTAGTTTATTATTTATTTATTTACAATATGCTGTTACATACAAGAAGAAACTTAAATGAAAATATTTCGTGCGGGATTTGAAAAAATAACTTTAGAAATAGCATAACTTTCTCACACATTTTAAATTTCTCAAAAAATTGTTCATGATCTGCTTTAAACAGATAATTTTTTACAACAGACTTTGTTTAAAGAAAATATTGCTCTCTGCAATTTTTGTAGTTTTGAACTATTCATGTTATTTTAGAATTTTCAAAAAAACGGAGCAATAGCCGAAAATGACACTAGCACAATTTTTTTCCCGTGCCTTATTAGATATGTGGAGAAAATTTAAAGAAAAAATGTGGAGTGATTTTTGAGAAAAAATTGTCTATATTTCGCTTGAAGTTACACGAAACTACTTGAAAATGTCCGATTTTCGAAAAATTGAGGCATTTATTAAAAATCCATCTTTAAGGAACAGATTTTCTTAAGGAAAAAATCTCTATCTTCAATATTATAGTTGTGACTGCCCAAGAAAATTACGCTTTTTTGATTTTTCAAAAAATCTAATCTCAACGAACATGACACCACCACTATTCTCTTACGTGTTCTTTAAGTTTTCCGAGGACCTAGTTTGATCCAAAAATTTGGTGCCCTTTTGGAGAAAATGTTTTTGAGGCTTCATGTGAAGTACCCTCAAAAGACAAAGTATTTGTTAGAAATACCCAAAGCCACGAGTGTATTCAGATCAATCGAGGAATATCAATTTTGAAGAAAGGGTGTCTGAACAACTAATGCACCAGCGTTGAGTACAGACGGACAGACGGGCGTTTTGCTTTCCATCGATTTTTCGGTATCAAGAACCAACAAAACATGGATTCTGGCTACACCACGTGTTAGGGATTTTTTTTAATTTATCAATAGGGTTGACCCCTTTTTTCCCTAGCAGAGCTCGACTATAAGAGTTTTCTGGCGAAAATTCGGCGTTTTTCGACTCATGATAACATAACTTTTTTTACAAGAATTCGTAAGATGAGAAAGTAAACAACTGGAAGGTGGTGATGTAATCTTGGGTTCTGGTTCGGATTCAGCTCGTCAGAATACATACACAGAGAAACATGTGTGAAGGTTGGGGTCTGACAACTTTTGGCCGTAGAGTACAATGCTACAAGACACAAAAATCTAGTATTCGCATGTGTTTTTCGCGATTAAAAAAAACTGAGAATGGTAACGCAATTGTAGCTTCAGATTCGGATTCAGCACGTCGAAATACGTAGAGAAACATATGTCAAGTCTTTGTGTCTGACTACAACCCCCGAAAACAAAAAATGCAATGTCCCGGTGTTTTTTCGCGATAAAAAAAACGGAGTGTGATGGCGCAATCTGGCTTCGTATTCGGATTCAGCGCGTCGACATATATAAAAGCTTGTGTGAGTCTTTGGATATGACAACTTTTGTTTTGTGAGCCTGTGAGAAAAGGATTTGGGAACTGGAAAGCAAGTACTTCATTTTTTATTTAATGTTGCGAATTTTAATGAGCGTTAATTTTGGGTTTTATTAAAAATCTGACTGAAAGTAGTAATCTGAAGAGTACGAACTACAAGATGGCGTGGAGTGACAAATCTGGAAAATTATTATTACCTGTTTGTTGGCCAAATATGCTGTGAGGACTGAAGGAAAATGTATAAACTATTAAAATAATTTATGTGAGAAGATCAAGTTGTGTTACAGTTAGAGTTAAGAAACAATAAGTTATAAGAAAGAATGCCATGAGAAGCGATGCCAAAGAACAGCCATGAGAAGCGATGGTAGACAGTGCGAATATATTTATAAATATTGTATGAATAATATGATTGTTCCTGATTCATTCGTAGATATCGCAGCGGAGTTGCGCTATTGTAAGTGAAAAGGGTTGAAAAAATTTTATAATGTTTTTTGGGAAGATAAACATGTTTTATTCATTTTAAGTAGTACAAATTCAGAATAGAAATTCAATACGTAAATGTTCGTGCTTGAAATCCTGTATGAGCAAGTTTGTCGTCTCATATATAAATAAATTTTTCTATTACCCGCAAACAATTCCATCCTGAAACTAATGAAGGTAAAAATAAGTTAAACACCAAACATAAATACTGAGTTAAGCGAAACAAACAAGTTAAACAAAAATTTAAAATTTAAAAAGTAAAATATTAACATATGTTTTTGTTTAAATTACTTACACCTACCAGTGGTACAAAGGTTGATGCAACGAATATAAGTCTACCGTGGCGAGATACATTTGGGCAAGTTTTAAAGACACATTTTTTAACATAAATCACGAATATTTGCTTTCATGAAATGGGTCAATTTTAAAAATATGTCTCTTGTTAGGAAAAAATACAAACATGACAGCTGTAACTTTTAATATTTTTTAGCAATTTTTAAACTTAATTTCACAAAAGTTTAAATCGTATTTTTTACTGACTTAAAAATCTGGTTTCGTGAATACCTAAATGAAAATTATTTCAAGAACTACATTTTTCACTAATGACCTTGTAAGTATTCACTACTTTAGGTACCCATCAATTACACCTAGATACCAAGGACGTAAGGAAATTGGAGAAATAGGAAGTTCAGGGGGCCATGTTCCAAGAATTGAAGTGATATTTCATTCTGAGGCAGAGCTCATACGTGTGATCATTTTCACAAACGGATCAGAATTTCGGGAGCGAAGAGTTGGAATAGATCCGGACAATTGAGTATCTGGTGAGAACTATAAACTACATCCAAAATGTATAGTTCAGGAATGCAGTCTATGCTTTTAGAAGTAAAACAAAATACTAAACATGTTCGTGAACCAACACCTAGTGTCACATCTCTCAAATTTCTCCTCGATGAAGAAGATGAGGAAGAAACGCAGGACTCTGAACTACAATTGAACACCGTGGAGAAACAGGTGATGAATTACCAAGTGGCGCGATCAATACAGATGTTACTATGTGGAGATCCTGTAGCCACAGTAACACAGTTAAATCTTCTGTATGATTTAGAATTGGAAACGAAATTTATTCAATTTATTCTGGTTAAACATCGAGGAGTTGAAATAATGACAAATTTACTCGAAGTACGCGAACCTCGTTGCAATTTAGCATCTCTACGAGTTTTACGAAAACTGGCTTGTAACAACAAAATGAGAATGTTCGAAACAAATCTAGGAATTGTCACACTTTTAATAAACCTACTCTCTAGTTCGGACCTCAACATTCTTATTCTAGCCTCGAAAACCCTTTCGGAACTCTGCAAAATTCAAAAAGCTGCTCGTTTCCTTCGTAAAGAAGGCGGAATACCTCTGCTTTTAGAGCTGATGAACGCAGACGAGTCTCTGTTGAACACAAATACTGATTTGCTTTCAGAAGACCAACACCAACATTTACAGTTAGCGACCGCAGCAACAGAAACATTGAAAGAAATCGCTAAATATCCAAAAAGTGTAGAAGTCTTGTACAAAAGTGGATTAGTTATGCTCATGAAGAAAATCACAGATTGCTGTCACAGAGATCTCCTCACAGAAATGTGTGAGCTTCTGGCTCATTGCGCCGAAAACGCCAGGTTTCGCCTCGCCATCGAGATGCAGGGCATCCTCCTGACGTTGCTGCAGGGTCTGCAGGAGAACGTCCAGAGGCTGCGAGCAGCCTGCGCCAAGACAGTCGCCAAGTGCGCCAGCGACAGCGAGCTCACATGCCACATGGTGCGGATGCTCGGCGGGCTGAATGACGTGGTGGACCTCACCAAGGATATCAGACAAGAGCATGACACGCTCGCCGCGATCACGTTGGCCGTGGGCAAGCTGGCTCAAGACAACCGCAACCTCAAGATCATGAGCGAGCGCGGTCTCACGTTCAACCTCATCAAGTTCATCAAGTTCCACACGGGCGACGACGAGATCCTCAGCAACGTGATGGAGGGGCTGGCGGAGTGCGGGCGTTTGGAGGAGAATCGAGCGACCATCGCACGGGCAGATGTGCTGCCCACGGCCGTCATGCGTCTCATGGGGAACAACCCTCGCGTGCTGTCGGCCGCTGCCATGTGCCTGGGCACGTGTGCTCGCAGCCCTGAAGTGGCGCAGAAGATTATGGGGCTGGACGGTTTTCGGATGTTGTTCTCGGTGCTGCAGGATTCCAACCCCAGCGTGCCCGCCACTGCCCTGTGGGCGTTGCGACCACTCATCAGGTGCTGCGATAGGTCGATATTTTTCTGTTTAGAAGATCTACTTTGAACCACTGATACAGGTTCCAATTTATTTCGTAGGTCACACGAGATCTAGCTCCGTGAATATTTTGCATATCTGAGAATGTGTAATGATAATACACTGTGCAGATCTCATCAGATTTCTGTTAATCAATGTTGCCCTGGCACATATCCATACTTGTACAGTAAGTCTCCGAAATTGTTATTACCTTCAAAAGCATGCAAAGAGATCCATAATATAGGCAGTATATGTCTTTGTCATAGGCAATGTACTGGAAAATTACATATAACTGAATTACAAGGGCACGCATTTTGCCCTTGATTTATAGGCAACTCCGTACTTTCAAGTGTTTGGAGGTTCATGACATCTCGAATGTTTCTCGATGTGACCTGGCGTACGTCTGTGCATGAGAAGCTATCAGAGGCAAATTTCACGTGTGTAACTTTGTTATTTGAAATTTCCCACCACATGTTCAAGGAAAACTTTTATCATTTTAACGTTCCTACACGTCATAAAATTTGGTGTCTTTAATTTCGGTCTATCGGTAGTATTGAGAATAAGCAATGGAGTCTATATATGTGAGCAATGTTTAAATATATTTTTAAATTTTCTATGTATGGGTATAAGCTTCTGGAACAGAATCAATGTATTAAGCTGTGCTTTACGTCTTGTGGCAACCTGTTCATGACTGTTTCATGTAATTTAAAAATTCTACGTTAATCTTTAAAAACGATTTTCAAAGATGTTTGAGATATGCTTTGTGGGAAATGAGTGTGTGTTTAGGGATGAACATTTGTGACCTATTTTGAGGTTACCTACGTAAATGTATTTTTATATTGGTAAACCTAATGTTTCTTAAGTGAAAATTTTAAAAATCATTTGAAGCTCCGCTGGGACAATGAGATATGAAATATGTAGCAACTCTTTAACGGAAATCACCTGCAACCTTACGTCTTCATTTTTTTTGCAACAATTGCCAACTGTAACCCGTACAGACGACTCCTCATGGCACTACAAATCATTCATTACATAATGAGAGAGCGATTGTCCTTTCTTATATGTGATTCTTGACAGAAAATTTCGATCCTCTTGGGCCATATTGGGGGAGTGGGAGCTTTGCTAACCCTCCTGATGTGACCCCCACCAGCATTATTGAAAATTACGTTATAGCTTAGCGTAAGTGTGATTTTTTTTACCAACATGTGGGCTACTTTTCCTAGGATAATGCGTGGTAAACAACTAAAGTCATATCTTTAATATACGAGGATTGGGTTGTAAGTCATGGCCACTATTTCTTTGCGTGAATATGACCACGGGTGAAAATGTGAACTATACACATGAAAGGTAGAGTTGAACTAAGTGCATGAATGGACTAAGTGCACTAACATTTAACGAAACACCAAAATTGCGCTGCTAATATTATTTCTCATATCATGGTATTTGAAATGACAGTAATGGTTTCTTGTTACAAGACAATTTAGCAAATAGCATTAGATACACATTCTAGACCTCATTTGGGCAGATGCTCCATTATCACACGTGCCACATCGGTCCGCACTCTCACACGTCTTCAAGTGCATTGCAGACTCTAGTTGCTAACCGTCCTTGCAGAAACTCTCTTGCCCATCATACGACTGTCCATTGTGAAAGGGCATTATTTCCAAGAGCTTCCATCAATTCCTTGTGACATTCTCGGAAGTGTTTACACGGAGAACGACGATCTTCGTGTTTGAGTGCTGCTGGAACTTGCATTCGTCGCGCACGGGCCGCAGTCAGCTAATTGATTTCACTTTACGAATGTCAAATTTCTTGATATATTTATAGAACTGCCTTTTTTATATTTTTGTAATTCTTGGAAGGTCCTCTCGTTTTTAGGCAGACTTTTACGTATCAATTTTTATTTTCTACATTTTATTATATAATTATAATAAAAATTGATGTTATATAAAAGTGTGCCTAAAAAACAAAGGACCTTTCAAGAATTACAAAAATAATTGATTTCACATTGCTCTCTGTGCTAAGAGAGACATTCACAGAGCCATACGTTGTTGTGAACACATATTAGTTCAGCATCTCTTTCATGACAAATGAAATTATGTGATCCGATAACATTTTTTTTTCAGAAAAAAATAGTTGCCATGACTTCTGCCCCAACCCTCGTAGTAAACACGTAATATGTGTATGCCCATGTGTCAGCGTCCGTCAATCCTATTCTCTTTCTCAGGCAAGCAAGACTGGGCAAGCAATAACCTACTGTCAAGTCTCGCTCTACTGGCTGGAAACTGGCAATTGTTTTCATATTCTTCAAGAAAACATTTTTTGCATTTAAAAAAATAATACATGGGGCACATGGAATCGAAGGAAAGCTGAAGCATGACAAATAATTATGTGTACCCCTGTCGGATCACTGTCCGGGGCAAGAGAAATGTCACGTTGTCATCTGATGAGAACCTGGACATTTTTGTACCGTATTGTGTACCGTATAATTAATTTGTTCAAATTAATAAATACGATAATACTTTTAAAATAGGAGACAGCATCTCACAAATAATACGGTACTGCCCAAAGAAGTTACATACCGTAAGTGTTATTTATTTGCATAAATAAAAGAAAATAATGTGAGAAATTTTGACCTACTGAGTAAAAACTACAGAAAACGGTTCAAAAATCACTCTTCCATCCAGAAACACGCCGGATTCCGCGGAGGAGGTCCGGAGCATAATGGGTGGGTGGACTCTACTGACGAAGCTGTGGCGAAAACCCCAAAAATGGGATTCCACAGAGAGGAACACTACGTTGTCATTTCCGTACGAAAGAGACATTAAAACATTTACTATAGAGAGACTTTCTGACCGCACTGTAATATCATTCCCAGAAACACGAGGGATTCTACATAGGAGGTCCGGAGCATAATGGGTGGGTTGACTCTACCGACGAAGCTGTGGCGAAAACCCCAAAAATGGGATTCCACAGTTAAGAACACAAAGTTGCCATTTCCTTGAGAAAGATACTACATTAAAAAATTTATTGTGGAGAGACTTTCTGACCGCACTGTATAATCTTCGTTTCCAGAAACGCGACGGATTCCGCTTAGGAGGTCCGGAGCATAGTGGGTGGGTTCACTGTACTGACGAAGCTGTTGCAAAAACGTCAAAGAATGGGATTCCACGGAGAGGAACACTAGGTTGTCGTTTCCACACGAAAGGGGCTTTATTCAAAATGTTACTCTGGAGAGACTTTCTGACCGCCCTGTATAATCTTCATTTCCAGAAACACGACGGATTCCGCGGAGGAGGTCCGGAGCATAGTGGGTGGGCTGAGTCTGCTGACGCGGCTGTTGGTGTCCAAGGACAAGGACGTGATGGCGCAGGCGTGCGGACTGGTGGCGGAGATTTCCCAGGACGAGGAGAACCTGCACATCCTCTCCGACTGCGGGCTGGCGCGCGCCCTCTCGGAGTGCGCGCAGGAGAAAGACGAAGACGTGAGAGAAGCCCTTCACGCTCTACACGAGACTTTAACGATATTTCGTGTAACAGCGCTACACGGAGCCGGGAGCGCTTACATGCTGCTCGCAAGAGATTCTTTCTACGACTAACGTTTTTTACACAGCGACCAACGTCGCGAGATTTGGGTCAGAAAGCGCTTAAGAGTGGGGGATAGGCCCCATCCAATCATTACTGAGCATTTGATTTTTTCTGGAAGGGTTTTCTTCTGCTTAAAGTTTGTTTACATCGGTTGCCGTACCTGGAGCGGTAGCTCAGTGCATCAACTGATGTCACTGCAGCGCCTCTGACCGGGAGGTCCTAGGTTCGAGTCCTGACGGAGGCAGGATCCTAGACTCTAGCTCGATAGCTAGGTCGGATTTAGCCGCTGTCTGGAGGAGAATTCTAGCGGCCGGCTGCTCTGATCGGTAGTTTTCCGTGGTTTCTCCGATCAACACCAGGCGAATGCCGGAGCAGGACCCTATCAAACGGGCCACGGACCGCGCGCAATCTGTCCTTCCCATTTCTTGTCCTATCCTCTCCCCTTATACACACACACACACACACTAACATGCACTACACTACCACATATCCCGGGAGACCGGTCGGGAGCTTAGAGCGTGTCCCGGCTGGGGCGGTGCCCCGCTGGTGGGAGAGTTCTGGTTAGGGGGAAACCCTACTAGCCGACGGTAGGACGGCGCCGGATCTCGCCATCCAGCGGGGGAAGATCACCGCCATCTCCCGAGAAAAAACATGCACAACACTTACAGGACTAGTGACCAGAGCAGTTGATGCGCCCGGAAACACGAAAAAATCAGTAAAAAATCGGTTGCCGTACAGCCGGCAAACCGTTGTCACTTCTTGGAATTCTCTCCCGTACACGTGCGCGCGCTGAAGCAAGCGCCCGTGGGCGGGGCGCGTCCGAAGCGCGTGCGTGGAGTGGCTCGGGACGCCGTTAGCAGATAAAATAAACTTAAAAGCACTAATATTATATAAAAACTTTCTGCTCTGCTGTGGGCCCGAATATAAACCCCAAAAATAAGGGGAAAATCCCAGAACATCGGATTTTTGACTTTTTATAGAATCATAACTTTTGATATATTCTCTTTAACATCCGAAACCCATTTTATTCTACGATCTTTCGTTTTGTTTTTATTTGGATAATTATGTAGCCTTGCGTAAGGGGAACCACGCCCCCTTTTTCGAAAGGGAGTGTGGTTTCCCTCACACAAATAAAGCAAACACAAAAATAGAAAAGAACAGAAAATAATAATTTAAAGAGATATAGGGAGGTCAAAAATATAAGAAGATTTAGGCCTAGGAAAAGAAGGCATAACCTATAACATTTGCAGAACTTCACAAATTTCACAGCAATTTCCCCGAAAGGTAACTTTCAAAGTGTGATTGGAAACCTGAAACATCATATATCCGATTCTACGTATGATAACCCTCTGATTCTTTTCTTATAATTCTGAAATATATAGCTAGTACATGGACCAAAACTAAATATCTGAACCAATTATTTTATGAAGAAATTTTTTATTTTTAAAAGAGTTTTGAATTTAAATTTTCTCACAAAAATGTTTAAAGGAAGTAAATACTAATGGTACAAATATTGTTTTGGTTCAGTTACAAGTTCAAATAACCTGTTATCACACGGAAAAAGAATTGAAGCAATAGAGATCGTAGTTCTAAGGTTATGATGTTACATCTCACGGCCTATTTCTGTACATAAAAATGCAAAATCTCCCAAACAAATTTTTATTTTATTTTCTTAATTTTTTTGTTTGCATTGTAGACATATTTATTCAATAAATACATGAAAAACTGTATTAGACAAAACTGAAATTTTTTTGCATTTTTGTGGTATAATATTACCTTAACACGTTCCCTGTCGCTATGAGAACATTAAAATATCTCCCCACGTCCAAGCCTTCCGGACTGTAAGAAAATTTCACTGTAATATTCTCAAAAATAAAAATATTTTCCGCACGTCTTGGTGCATTTCTAAACTCAATGACCGTCCGAGCAAGTTCACGCCAAAACCTGTGCAATTACAGAAAGTTCAATGAACAGGTTTGCCATAAAAATTGCACACGCCTGTGACCTATGAGTGGTTCACGGACGTAGCCTAACCATCGAGTTTTTAAAGTCTAGTGAACCACGTATGGAACACAGGACAGTGAACGTGTTAAAGGTTGTCGATTTAGATTAAAGGTTGTCGATTTAGATTAAAGGTTGTCGATTTAGATTAAAGGTTGTCGATTTAGATTAAAGGTTATCGATTTAGATTAAAGGTTGTCGATTGCCGTCGATTTCTGTTGGCAGCTGCGCATGAACATCGCGGAGGCGATTGCGTACGCCGCAAAGCTACGCAAGAACGCCACCGAGTTCGGCCTGCTGGGCGTCGTCACCGTCCTGCGTAACTTCCTCGTGTCGAAGAACGTGATGCTGCACATCCACACTATGCGAGCCCTCGCCTCGCTCACGGAGGTGATCAGATTACGCAAACAAGCCCTTGATTAGTGTTTGCTAGAGCATCAACGTCGACTGTCATTAGTCCCGTAAGTGTAGTGCATGGTTTTTCGTGGGAGGTGGCGGTGATCTTTCTCCGTTGAATGGTGTGATTCGGTGCCGACCTACACGTCGGTTAGCGGGGTTTTCCCCAACCAGGTACCTCCCACCAGAGTGGCACCACTCCAACCGGGACAAACTCCATGCTTCCGACTGGTCTCTCGACACACGGTAGTGTAGTACACGAACGTGTGTCTGTGTATGTGTGTGTGTGTGTGTAAGGGGAAAGGATGGGTCAAGGAAGGAAGGGGAGGCAAGATCGTGCGGCCCGTCACCCGTCTGTTACGGTACTAATCCGGCATTCGCCCGGTGCTGATCAGAGAAACCGCGGAAAACTACTAATCAGAGCAGCCGTCCCTTAAGAATGTCCTTCAGACAGTTGCTGAATTGGGCCTAGATCTCTAGCTAGTATCGAAAATGCTGCCTCAATGGAACTAGAATTTTAGGACATCGCGGACAGACTTACAGGAGTAACCAATTTATTCTCTGAGCCACCTAATCCTCTTATTCTAAAAATTAAGAAATATAAAATATTCTTTGGAAATGTAGCTTCGATACTGTGATAAGCCAAGAACCCTGGGATTAGTTTTTAATGATAAAAGCAGCATCTAGCGTCAGGAATGTGTCATTATTTTCAGACTCGAAAGCCAAAGAAAACGCATTGTTAGGACAACGGACCAAAAAGGTATAATATTTAATTTTTGGTGTCATAACTTCGTTCAAATGGACATGGCCCCGAACACATTATGTGCAGAAGATGTGAAGAGGGCGTTGGATGGTCATGATCTTTAGAAAGGACGCATAAAATGACTCTCTAAAAGATTATTATAGCGATCGCACGTAAGCGGTTGGTGAGGTGCGATAGGATTTTCAGCATAGGCTGAGTATTATGTAGATGATGGTAAGCCGATAATTTATGTTTAGTTTGAAGTTTGCAAGCTTGGTCTTGTGAAAAATTGTACTGTTAAATAGTAACTGGGAATTTAATTAATGGAATAGTTGGAAATTTGAATTAAATAGACTTCATGTTTCGAGGAGATATACATTAGGGTAGCTCCGTAGATGGAAGAATTTTCCAATAAGGAGCTGAATATAGTCAGTCGCGAGTAGATGTTTCATATAAACGGTCGTACGAATGTTTTCCCGGCCGTTGTATTTTCCCGCCTACGCAGAAGCAGACTATTTGCTGCAGTGAGAGCTTGTGGAGCCTGCAATCTGCGGAACAAACTTATCTTCTCCGTGCAGGCGACCTCAAATTTGCTCTTAACATCCGAAAAGTTTAATGTTTGCAAATACGTAAAGCGGTAATGCGTGGTGGATGTCTGACTCTTGCAAAATGTGTTTACGAGTTGGCGTCGAAACATTGTACATGAGCTAATGTAAAAATTGTGAAACTTCTAAACTAGTGTGCCAAATTTTCAAAATATTTGGTGACACCGTTGTCCGTGCCGTCTTCACGACTTGTGATTTCCGTTTGCAACGGACAAATCTGGACGCTTATATACAATAACAAGTTGTATCCCTCAGCCATATTTGGCTTGTTGACCGCTTGATAACGCATTTTGTTCATTATCCAGTGCAACAATAGTCCACATATTAGTACACATTAATAAACAAGACTGAACGAAATTTCAATACATGCGTAAAAATCGTCCATTAACGGATGCGTAAATTGTCCGTGAAGATGTTCGTCAGATCTTAAAATAAAAACACGAAATTAAATTCTAAATTCAACGAAAATTGAAAATTCTTGATAAAACATGATGTCGCCTGGACACTACCTTTACAGATCCAACAGCACGAATAATTCGTGGTTGCCTCAGAGATCATGATCATTACTCCTCAGCATATTCACTGCATGATGTTGCGGGAGATTGTTGATGAGTTACGTATTCTCCCACCATTATCATGATCACCACGATCATTGACATCTTCATCACCAATATCATCATGTACGTCGAATACCGACATTGAACATAAATTAGTAACATCATAACGACTATTACGACTATATTCACCATTCTCATCATGATCACCTCTTTCATTTCACCTCTCTTCATCATGATCATTACAGCATGATCAATGCCTTTTTCATTATAATCGTCACCCTTTTCATAATAATCATAATCACCCTTTTCTTAACAATCATCATCACCCTTTTTATCATGATCATCATCACCCTTTTCATCGTGATCATCGTCACCCTTTTCATCATGATCATCGTCACCCTTTTCATCATGATCATCGTCACCCTTTTCATCATGATCATCGTCACCCTTTTCATCATGATCATCGTCACCCTTTTCATCATGATCATCGTCACCCTTTTCATCATTATCATCGTCACCCTTTGCATCATGACCGTCACCTTTTTATCATGATGTCACCTTTTCCATTATGATCTTCACCTTTTTTCATCATGATCATCACCTTTTTCATCATGGTCAACGCCTTTTTATCATGGTCATCACCCTTTTTCATCATGATCAGCACTGTTTTCATCATGATCATCACCTTTTTTATCATGATCATCACCCTTTTTCATCATAATCAGCACTGTTTTCATCATGATCATCGCCTCTTTTATCATGATCATCACCCTTTTTCATCATGATCAGCACTGTTTCCATTATGATCACCATAAATACTATACCCTAATAACGGGTCACAGACCGCGGGCGATCTTTCCTTCCTCTTCCTTGTCCTATCGTCACTCCATTCCCGACCCACACACTCACATGTAGTACACTCCATATGCTACGTACTACTCTGTAGTACACTAGTACATATGCTGGACACATGTATGCATAGATATTGTTCCTACTGGGGCGATGCCTTCCCTTCTGATAGGCGATAACTGGTTGGAGGAAACCCCGCTAGCCGACAGTTGGGTGGGTGCCGAACACCGTCATCGAGCGGGGAAAGATCACCGCCTCCTCCCGAGGAAAAATAAAAAAACACGCACTACGCTTACGAGACTAGTGGCCCGAGAAACTGACGCGCCCGAAAGCACTCATCGTCGTGGTCGCGGGGCGCGCGCAGGTGCCGTTCAACTGCGTGGTGCTGCACGAGTGCGACGGCGTGGAGCTGGTGATGTGCGACGTGGCGGCGCCGTGGGCGGAGCTGCAGCAGCTGGCGTCGGTGGTGTTGCGCAACATGCGGCTCACCGCGCTGCGTACCGACGACCGCGCCGTGCAGGACTGCAGGATCGACGTGTACCGGCGCATGGGCCGGGGCAAGGCCGGCCGCGACATGGCGCGCGACGCCGAGGCGTACAACAGGGACACCAAGTTCTTCCTCGAGAACGCCAAGCTGCGGGCGTCGCTAAAATGACGGGAGCGATGGGCCACGCCCCCTTCATTTGCTTTTCTTTCTGACGAACGACGCGCTTTACAGATCCGATGAAAGTTGTTTCACAGCAGTATGGCATGCCCAATTAGTTGTAATACGTATTTTAATTGTATTAATATGTAGTTGTGTCTATCTATATACATACAATATTTTATAGCTGTATACATACTACTGACTTGTGCACTTGAATATCTATTTATTGAATATTTATATAGTATAAGTATCGAGATAAAATTGTATAATATTGTATTTTTTAAATATTTGTAAGTGATTTGTATCTCATTACATAAGGTATTAAATAACTTTTAATTTACTGATAAGATTTATTTTAATTTTCTTAATGTAGGTGGTGTTGATTATCTACTGTACAGAATAAATTGTTATAGGTATATGGATAATCAAATCACAATAGTAAAAAATAAATAGTATATATTTATTTTTTGCCTAGAAGTACCTTTAATTAAAAATATTTTTTAATATATACTATTTATTTTTTACTATTGTGGTTTGATTATCTCTATACCCATAACATGGAATACTTCAATATATCGGCTAGCACCACGGAGTGTATAGAATAAAGTTTGTGTTTAAGTTACTTGCGTTTGGTACTCTGTGTTTGCCAAATTTGATTCAAATTTTGTTTCATATTCCATCCCTGTTTCTGAAAGTTCTCGAATCAAAAAGCTTTTACTAAAAGATATTAATTAGATGATATATATATGTATATGTGTATATATATATGTATATATATATATGTATATTTATATATGTATATGTGTATATATATATATGTATATATATATATGTATATTTATATATGTATATATATATATTGTGACATACCAATATGTGATTGAATATGGTACAATATTTATTAGAGATTGCGAAAATTATAGGGGATAAATATATGTGAATATGCTAACATAGCAACGGTAAGCGAGCCGTCGACAAGATCAACATCTTCATGCAGTGACAATCGCGGAGACGGCTAGTTCATTTTGTATAGAATTCAGGGATTGGCCGAAAAAGCAGTGACAGTCGTGAAGACGGCTAGTTCGTTTTGCAAGAAATTTAGGGATTGGCTAGGTACGAAAGTACATCAAGTGCTATCTGAAAATAAACAATTGCAAAGATGGACCGAGTTTTGCAGGGCTGAAAGAATACGATAGGCATTCATTCTGACTGATGCCGTGGTGTTGAACGGATCGTGCTCCAATTAATGTTAGGAGATTTTTGGGGACTTGTAAGCATCTACTAGGGAATAGATATTGATAGAACATCGAATTTTAATACTAAGTGTGATAGTAAAACTTAAAATATTTCAAGTGAACGAGTTAGAAGGACATTGAGGGATTAGGCGAAGTTATCAGTAATTGGACTGGAATGCTAGCAGTAGATAGTTTATTGATCTGATGAACGGTGAATGAAGTGTGCTTCCGAGAAAAGAGAGAAGATGGTATCTGGACCTGAGGACGGCAACGTCGGAGAAGAATGAAGATGGTCCAAAAGCGCGCGAAGACGAATACGACATTATAAGATTGGAACTGGTCATGACCAAGGTTTTTTTTTCATATTGGGTAAAATTATAAAATACCAAAATTGTTCAATAAATTTCCATGTTTTTTGAAATGAATACATGATTCTCATTGAGCCAATTCTAGTAACGAAGTAGCAAGATAGAAATATATTTGTTTTTCAGGTTCCTCGACCACTCTATAGATGGAAGATCGGATAATCATCTATTAGCATACAATAGTGATTATTTCTATGAAACCCATCGACCCAGGTAGCCGGAAACTAATTTATTATAATTAGAGTTGAAGGTTGACGTGTATAATAGTATTGGCGTAATCTTTTCCTGGCGCCCATTTATACAAATTCGGAACGGATTACGTTGGAATAAATCATCAAATATAGACAGTTTATTTCAATATATATATATATATATATATATATATATATATATATATATATATATATATATATAGTAGATAGTGTTATTATGCCTTTTTTATTTTAGATCAAGAAAGTTAATAACTTACATCAATCAAGAAGTAGCACCTACACAAAAATGAAAACGAGTGAAATATTGTAACATATAACATGGGTGTATGTAACAAACAGGGATTTTGTAATATTTATTTAACACTTCATAATGGGATTATGTTATAACAGTCTAATTGGTATAATGTAGGTGACAATTCTGAAAACGTAGATGTATATAAAATATATTTTCTCAATAAAGATGTTCAGGTGAAAAAATATTAGATTGAAGGATTCTGAAAAAATCTGTCTCAAAATACAAAAACTGAAAATATATTTAAGGATGCTGATTATTATGAGTTTTCACAAGTTACCTAAGCTAAGAATGTATTGGTCGACGGATGAGAATTTTCATGTCAGGAGAATATCATGTATAATGCCTCAAAAGAGATTTCTGAAAATCACATGATTTTTGCATCTCAATGACAATACAAAAGAGCCATCGAGAGACTACCACTTTTGATAGGCTGTACAAAATAAGCACTCTTATAAACCTCAAATTTGTTCTCTATATTTCGAAAGTCATTTGTTCCTGTGTCACGAAATTTTTCAATAGTTGAGAGCATAATCCCTTTTCAAGGGACGAAATTGCATGAAGCAGGACATACCCCAAAAACCCGATCAAAAGGGGCTTCAAAGTATGGGGTTTGTCGTACTCAGTAGCGGGGTGCATGTGAAACTTCGATATATACACTGGAAAATCAGAAAGTGGCCCTACAATATATAATGTGGGAGGAAAAATAGTTTTTCAGATGGTAGAATCCCTCAAAGGAAAACGTTATTGTGACTTTTTTGACAATTTTTTTCTGTTTAGTTTTTCTTCTGCTGTCTCTTTTGAAGATGAACACTATTGCCTGAGGAACACTCCGCACGAATAAAAAATGTTAACCAAGAGAGCAACTAAAGAATGATTATATCATGAACGAAGGTGATATTGACTACATGCACCGGTAGCGGTAGCTCAGTGCATCAACTGATGTCACTGCAGCGCCTCTAACCGGGAGGTCCTAGGTTCGAGTCCTGACGGCGGCAGGGTTTTCGACACTAGCTTTTCAGCTAGGTCGAATTCAGCTGCTGTCTGGAGGAGAATTCTAGCGGCCGGCTGCTCTGATCGATAGTTTCCCGTGGTTTCTCCGATCAACACCAGGCGAATGCCGGAGCAGTACCCTACCAAACGGGCCACGGACCGCGCGCGATCTGTTCTTCCTCTTCCTTGTCCTATCCTTTCCCCTTACACACACACACTAACATGCACTACACTACCACATATTCCGGGAGACCGGTCGGGAGCTTAGAGCTTGTCCCGACTGGGGCGGTGCTCCGTTGGTGGGAGAGTCCTGGTTAGGGGGAAACCCCACTAGCCGACGGTAGGTCGGCGCCGGATCTCCCCATCCAGCGGGGGAAGATCACCGCCATCTCCCGAGAAAAAAAACATACACTACACTGATGGGACTAATGACCTAAGCAGTTGACGCGCTCGGAAACACGAAAAAATCAATCAATTGACTACATGCAAAGTGAAGACATCTCCGCGAATCATTGGCGAGACAGGCAAAAAACCTATTTGCGTAATCGTGAATCTGTTGAATGTCCCGTTGCAGTGGCATAGTACAACCGATTCAAGGGAGGAGTTGATCTCTTTGACCAAATGATATTTGCTTACGCCACCGATTGGAAATCTTGCCGACGGTGGTTACGCATATTCTATTATTTACTACATAAAAGTAAATAGTTATGTAATGTACTGCAGTGAGACGAAATGCCAGAAAGCAATACCCATTGAAATGATTGAAGGCGTTGTTATTGTTAACAATAATATTTATTTCAATAAGAGCAGCTTTCGATGGCTTAGCCATAATCATCAGTTTTCTGCTGTCTGGAAGTCACAAAAACGACTACTAAAGTCGACGACGACTAAAGTCGTTTTTGTGACTTCCAAACAGTAGAAAACTGTTGATGATAGGTAAGCCTTCGAAAGCTGCTCTTATTGAAATAAATAGTATCGTTGACAATGACAAACGCCTTCAATCATTTCAATTATGTAAATGTCAACTACAACTGACCACTAAACCAATAAACAAAACCCAGAACGCATTTAAAGTTCAGATCTACATTGTCCCACGAAATGATTGGATCTTTTGTGAATAGAACAAAAATGGGAAATTAACCCGGAAAAAATTTCGCAAAAAATTATAGTCCTGGCACAACACTAAATATGGCTA
Organism: Teleogryllus occipitalis; assembly: GCA_011170035.1. Lineage (NCBI taxonomy): Eukaryota > Metazoa > Arthropoda > Insecta > Orthoptera > Gryllidae > Teleogryllus > Teleogryllus occipitalis. Next base: position 74,259 of record BLKR01001322.1, on the reverse strand, counting down.
GTAGTCGTCGGCTAGGAAATGTTGGTGATCATATGCCTGTAGTCGGAACGTACAGAAAATGTGCACACTGCAGTACAAATGAAAAACCGAAGCGCAATAACTTAATTTGTGTTACGTGCAACAAAGCACTGTTTTGAACCATGTTTTGAACCTATCCACAAATCGAAACTGCAGACGGGTTTTTATGGTATAATAATTTCCCTCCCAAAAAATCAATTAAAAATATTTGTAATCTGATATTTTACGTTCCGTATAATCAGTAATAAACATTATCTGAGAAAAAAATGGTATTTTTTTTCTCGAAATGTTGCCCTATAAAGGGTTAAATGCACGCTTAGCGCAAAGGGATCTTAAGACGATCGAAGTAAAATTTTCACTATGACAAATTGTCACCATCGTAATTGTAAACTAGAGGTCTTACTTCTACTACTACACATACTTCTTTGAATTATTTGCAACTTTCGTGATTTTCGAAAACTCGGAGTATAAAACCAAAATAACACCTACGTCATTTTTAAGCGACCTTTGCTCTATCTAAGGGAAAAAGTAAAAGAAGAATATGCAACTCCTTTGAGAAAAAAATATACAATGCTTTCATTTCAAGCAAACATTGGCAATAATTGTAGACTTTTCAAAAAATTGGACATTATCTTGCTTGAAGATCTATTTTTAGAACACATTTCATTAAGTAGAAAATATCTACCATCAACGTCTGAGATTTGTCATATTATATTTTAGCAATTCTCGAAACCACATTGAACATGCACCATTTTTTTAAGTGTCCTTTGCTTAATTTGAGAAAAAACATGAATAAATGGAGCCATTATTTGCAAAATTGTTTAAAATTGCCTATATTTCGCTCCATGCCACGCAAAACAATTCAAATTTTCAAAAGATGGTAATGATCTTATTTAAAGATCTGAATTTGAATATATTTCATTAAAATAATCTACCTTCAATAGTGTAGTTGTAGAAAGATGATGAACAATTTTGAACCTCTGCAATTTACGAAAATCTAGAGAATCCAAAGAAAAAGACACTACATCATTTACAAGTGATTTTTGCGTTGTTTTGAGGCAACATTACTAATATTTCTCTTTACTATGTAAGTACGTAGTAAGGAGACACAAATAGAAATATTGATGGGTCAATAGCACATAATTTCTCGCTTTCGTAACAATTAATATACCGCAATATCCGTCTATATTAACACTGTCAACCATTACACTTAAAACGCATTACAAATCAGAGATGGTTAGGGGAAAACTAATTATTTAAATCTAATACATTAAAACAAATTCAACTAACCAAAATGGGATGTGACACATCCATAAAAATATTCCAGCAATAACTAAGAACTATCAGAATATCAAACTGCCGTCTCGCGTCATTGCCATTGTCGTATTGAAATCTAATATCTGAATACTGGCATTAATTTTTTGTTTATTTATGAAAATTTTGTAAAGTAAAAATAAAAATAAAAATTGAAGTTCATTTAGTATTTAAAATTGCTCGATATTTTTTGAAATTTTCGAACTCAAGACAACACTAATCAGGCCATAAAACAAATTCAAATAAAGAGACAATAAAACAAAAAGAGTTTTACTATATAATATATTAAATACGTATTGGCGGGAAATATAGGGATGTTATGAAAAATCTGGTAAGCACGAGAACAAACTTACCAACTTACAAGGGAAGTAACAGATCCTTCATGTCGAAACACCCCTCGAATTTTTTATGACACACTCAATGCCCTATAAAAATCCCATATCCAAAATATTATCTGCCAGTTTCCACTGCAAGGCCTTCAAATAAAACATTGAAAAACACATATAATAACTAGGGAAAATATTGGGACCTCTACCGGTCCGTTTGGGCAGCCCTTACTGCGGGCGAGCTGGCGAGGGACCCGAAGGTCACGGATGAGTCGGACAGCTCCGTCAGCGGCCCTGCGATAAACAAGGGCTGCGACGCACCCAGTTTGTCTTTCCTTGTTACGGAAGAAAGAACATTCGCAATGGCCGCAGAGCAAGTTGTTTTAAATCCCGTTAACATAGTCGAGTTTGTCTTGAGTTACTTTCGTGACAAAGGTTTATCTCCTACGGCAAGTATAAATGAGAAAGAACGCGAAATGGGTCAATGCATCATTGAATTGATTGAAAATAATTGCACAGGAGTGGAGCGTTATGAGGAATCAACCCTCGATGTATGTGAAGAAAGTGTTTGTGAATCAAGTGATAGTGACAGTGACAGTGATACAGATTGCGATAAGCATACTTCTACCACGGATGAGGATATGGGCAAGTGTTTATTAGAATCAGACAGCGAATCGCCGGAAACTAGTGATTCTAAATGTCAGTCACCCTCCAAATCCTCCGGTTCAATTTATTATCCAAGCCCCGTGAAAAATGCAAATGAAGATGTTACCATTAGCTACAAGAAGAAAGCTGTGGAATTCTGGTTGAATGAGGGCGGTAAAAAACGATATTCAATATCACATGTTCGTAGAAATTTTCGCCGCGTGACGTCAGAGCGACAACTATATTTGTGGAAGAAGCAAGTAGAAAACATGACGTCGAATCCTAGAGAACACAAAAAAATTATGTATGAGAAACTTTGGTCTCGCTTTGAACTTGCAAGAAGAACGAATCAAAATGTGAATGATGAAGATCTGCGACAGTGGACCCTGGAAATTTCACAAGGAACTGGCAGCGAAAATAAGAATTTTTCCGCCTCTCACACCTGGATCAATCGATTTAAAAAAGCACATAAAATTACGAGCAGGAAGATAACAAAATTTGTATCACGCACTCATGTTCACGACGAAACCGAAAAGGATTTGGTTGCAGAGAAATTTCTCGAAAATGCCAAAGAGAGATTTTCACATTACTCACCGTCTTCTGTGTACAATACAGACCAAAGTGGATTTGAACGCGAAATGCGATCAAAACGGACTTTGTCGTTTGTTGGCGAAAAACACACGCAGACAGTTGCTCAATCAGTTAGTGCTCTATCACACTCGTACACTATAATGCCAACAATAAGTATGGATGGATCTTTATTGCCTAAATTATTTATTGTGCTGCAGGAACCAAAAGGATTTTTCGGTCCTTTAGTCTCCAAAAGAATGTTTCAAGCCGAAAACCTAATTGTTACAGCTACAAAATCTGGAAAAATGGGAAAGAAAGAGTTAAAACAGTGGTTTAAAGAAGCGTTCTTCCCATTTGCAAGTGAAAATTTTGCTCTGCTTTTAGATTCATGGACCACGTACAATGACAAAACTTGTATTGAAGATATTCCTCTAGGCAAGACAATTGAATTGCTCCAGATACGTCCCGGAAGCACAGGAAAAATTCAACCACTTGATAAGTTCTTCTTCCGACAGTGGAAAGCTATGTATCGCCGCTTATCAGAAAAAATTGTTTCTCACAAGAGTATAAACGCCAAAGTTTCTGATAGAGACACAATTCTTCAATTGCAATCCTTCATTCATTTTCAATTTTCATCTCCTCGTTTCCGGAACATGATAAAATATTCTTGGTTTGCTACACGGTACATAACAGAACGTCCTCCTGAATTTGTAGTGCCCGTCAAATATTGCCTTGAAACTACGAAATGCCAATGTGAAGAATGTGACAATGAAGTTTTTATTCGTTGTGCGTGGTGTCAAAAACATTTATGTTTTAAACATTCAGTGGAAACCAGTCATTTTTGCTTTTTATTCGTGCCGCACTAAGTTGCAACAAGAGCCTGCTCCTGGCTTACGCCTGCCCGCCCACTGGCTCAGTGGCCTGCCTGTTCGGCCGGCCGGCCGCTCGACAGTCGTAGGGATGTCCAGCGGCGCCGCGAGACTACATTGCTAGGTAAGATTTTAGCTTCAATTTTGGAGCCTTGCAGTGGAAACTGGCAGTTAATATTTTGGATATGGGATCCTGATAGTGCATTGTGTGTGTCATAAAAATTTCGAGGGGTGTTTCGACATGAAGGATCTGTTACTTCCCTTGTTAGCAAGGACGCCCCCCGGGGGGGGGGGGAGTGAGGAGCCCACGTTCCTCTGCCAAACTTTATTTTAAATGGGTGCCAAGTTCGTGTTTTCGTCCATTCGATCAATTCAATATAAACAAATTGTCTATTCAAAATTGTTTTAACCTTTAACGCGTCTTTGTATCTGCCAAATTATAGGCGAGTGAAGACATGATCATGTGAATTTTCCTTTATATTTTTTTTTTAATATTCTAAAACACAATATTTATACAACATTTGAAATAACATGATTTGATTTTCCTTCTGAATAAATTATACTGTTTATTTATTCTGTTTGATTATATAACAGCTACAATTTCAATTTTTAAAATCTTTTTCTGGTTCAAATAGCTTGATCGAAATAAGACTTTTGGAATATCGCGGAGAACTCAACTCCTTTCCTCACTGAAGATTTCCTACAGAAAAATGGTTCAGTTTTTTTCACAAAATTTGATTTGAACTTTTCCGAAAGTACGTCAAATTTAGTTTACAAATACTCAAAAACAGGAATATCTGAAAAACCATCAATAATGATGTTTTAAAACGTTTATATTAACAAAGGAATTAAACAATGAAATACATCTAATGTACATGTTAGAGTTATAAAACATATATTTAAAAAATACTTTTGTGTAATTTTTGACAAATCAAAAAACATCAAAATAGCATTTATGTCATGTTAATCAGTTAATTTAGTACTATCAATACAAAAAATTTAAAGAAAAAGTTGCAGACGTTTCGAGGAACTGTTGTTTTCAATATGTTTTAATATTGCTCATATTTCACTCAAAACAGCACGAAGAGTATTTAATGTCATGAAAATACTCATGACATTAATTAAAGAACTAATTGTGGTGAAAAACTTTCATACAAAGAAAATAATCTGTATCTTCAATAATATAATTGTACTAGGGGGTACAGAATATGTCAAATGTTTGCAGTGAAAAATCATACCTTCGACATGATTATAGGCAAATTTTTATTACGTTCTTCCAAGAAATTTGAAGGATTAATTTGAAACTATTTTTGAGAAGTTATGAAAATGGCGCAAGACTTCACGAAAAATACTTGCAAATTTCAAGAATTCTTTACAAAATCGCAGAGGTTTAAATTTGACTGGATCGATTCGAATGTATTTATTTTGGAAAACAATTCTTACAAATAGTTAACTTGCTAGTGTTATTTGCGGACGGACAGACAGGGGGATAAGAAGATGGATGGAGGGGAAAGCAGCCGAATGGGCTAAGAGTCGGACGAATGGGTGGAGACACAAACGGACGGGCAGGGAGAACGATTTGAAAAAAAATGGTTTGGGGTATTAATAAAATACTCAACCTGGATTAAGACAATGCTACGTATTAGCGAAAGTCATTTACTAAATACAGGAGGAAGAAAAACTCACTTTTACGTAATCACGGAGCAACAAAACGAATTCATGTGTTGAAAAATCAATATTTTTTGAAACAGCACTACATACATTTCTCTGAACTACGTATTTTACTCGTATATACGCGCGTCAAAGACAATGCAAAAACGATATCTTTTCAAATCGTGTGAAAAATGTACCCGAGAAAAAGTAATATTAAAAATTGTGTTAAAGGATGTCCTTAGGACAATGTCCCTAGGCCTTAATGGCTCCGATAGACACATGCGTTGCAAACTATAGAGTATTCATGTATAAATATTTACGATTCATTACTTACTAACCATATGATAGTAGATAACTGAATTCAGGGGGCAGTGCTTCCGATCAAAACAAGTGACAATTGTATATCTTTTCCTATGGTGTAGGATTAGTTGACGCGTAAACCGTATTTAAGAAAGTGCTAAGAAGATCGTCCAAAGCGCTTTTGAAGACAAGAAAGACGAATTGGACGGCTTCTAAACACGAAGAAACGGAATAATTAGAGTTGAACGTTAGCGTAACTACGTATTGAGAAATGTCAGGTCACCGCAATGACACTCACTCAACGGGATTGCAGAGATCTGTCGGAGAAATGCCAAAAGTACAGCAAAGAAAGAAGCGAATTCACGAACCAACTGGAAGCGTTACATCTCTTTATCTCGTTCATGAAGCCGAGGAAGATGAAGAATGCAAAGAGTCTATGAGGAGGACAGAAGTACCACAAGACAAACTAACAAGGGATGTTATGTCTTATGAACTCAATGCTGCAGTTCATTTGCTAGTTAAAGGGGATGTAGCTACCACAATTTGCCAACTTAACCTTCTGTACGATATGAACTTGGAAAATGATTTTGTTCAAAACGTTCTGTTCCTGAATACTGGTGTCAGTACCATTATTAACTTGCTGGAAGTTGACCATGTTCAATGCAATATAGGCGCACTAAGGATTATAGAAAAAATGGCTTCGAATAACAAAATGCGAATAATTTTCGCTAATTTAGGTCTCATTCCTCTTCTAGTATTCCACATGATGAAAGCTGAATTAGACATGAAAATTCTTGTGGCGAAATCTCTTTCACAGCTCTGTAAAGTTCACAGATGTGCACGATATTTCCGTAAAGAAGGAGGAATTCCATTACTAGTAGATTGTTTAGATGTGGAAGAATCTACCCTATACACCAATACCGCTTTGCTGACCGAACAACAAGAAGATAATATTCTCCTCGCAACTGCTGCAGCATCAACATTAAAACAATTAGCTAAATATCCAAAAAGCATAAATATTATGTACGAAAGCGGGTTGGTCCTTTGTGTTAAGAATATAGCCAACTGTTGCCACAAGGTGCTTCTGATGGAAACATTCGGTCTTCTAGCGCACTGTGCACAATGTAACAATGTACGCCAAGATATAGAAAGAGAAGGCATTCTGTTGCCGCTTCTAGAAAACATCGTCGACGAGGCATCCGAAATGAGAGCTGCATGTGCGTCCGCAATAGCACACTGTGCTGCTGGCAGCGAGCTCACATGCCACATCGTGCGCATGTTAGATGGTCTAAAAAACATCGTCAACCTCACCAAGGACCTCAAACAAGAAACGACGACCTTAGCCGCTATCATCTTGGCCGCAGCTAAACTCGCTCAAGACGACCGCAACTTGAAAATCATGAGCGACAAGGGGCTCGTTTACCACTTGATCAAGTGCTTCAACATAGGTCTGCTCGAGCAAGAACTCGTCAGCAACGTGCTTGAAGGCTTGGCGGAATGCGCGAGGCTTGAAGACAACCGGCAAGCCATCGCTACCGCCGGTATCATTCCCACTGCAGTGGGAAAACTCATGGGAGATAACACGCGCCTCCTGAAATCAACCGCCATGTTTCTGGGCACGTGCTCCAGAAGCGAGGACATCGCAGAGATGATCACCAAATGCGACGGGATGAGGCTGCTGTTTTCGGTGATGATGATCGGGGATCCCGGTGCGACGGCAACGTGTCTGTGGGCTTTGCGACCACTAATCCGCAACACAGTGGATTCCGCCGAGGAGGTGCGTTGCTTGGTGGGTGGGTTTAACCTCCTGCTCAAGCAGCTTAAGTCGGACGATCCGTTAGTCACGGCTCGAGCTTGCAACCTGGTGGCGGAGATCTGCAAGGACGAAGAGAACCTGCAGATCCTGTCGGACTGGGAGCTTGTTCGCTTGCTGGCGGCTCGGACCAAGGACCCACACGAAGAAGTGCGGTTCAGTTTGGCGGAGGCCATAGCGTACGCGAGCGCTCTTACGGAAAACGCGAAAGAATTCGGCAGGCGAGGTGTAGTGCCGGTGGTGAAAAACTTCTTGTCTACGAGCAACGTCATGTTGCACATCTACGCCATGGAGGCTCTTTCCAAACTCACGGAGGTCCCTTTCAATTGCTTTGTTCTCCACGAGTGCGGTGGTGTTACTCCCGTTTTGCACGATTTGGCATCGCCGTATGACGAGCTGCAGAGATTGGCGACGATCGTGTTGTACAATATGCGCCACGTAGCATTAAGGGCGGAGAAGAGTGCGATTGAAGGTTGTAGGTTAAGTTATCTCGCAAATTTGGGTAGAAAATTCACCAGAGGAAGACCACAAAAGGCAACAAAGAAGGAAGTTTTGACTCAAGCGCCGAAGCACCGTAAGAAGAATGAAGTGCATAAATAGGTTTTGCAAAGAAAGTACGAATTAGATGAGCATAATCCTCTACTTTTTCGGTGACGCATTGTCACATGGGTTATACTACTACTATGTTACACTACCCTACGATGATATTGCGACATCACCCACATTACTTCTACGCTTCTACAGCTATACACTCCTTCTTTTATAGTAATCTACATGGCAATGAATACATAGATTTTCAGTTGTTATATGTCTACACATCAAAGTAAAAAATGGCTATAATTTATGAGTATATTTCGAAAACGAATATTTATTTCGTGTTTTTTGTGAGGACTTCATACTAAATACTAGATGTAATGTTTGACTTCGATAGTCCTAAATATACTATTTTATTTAGGTTTTATACTGCATTCACTAATATGTATTTAAGTATATATTTACAACGTGACTCTTTAATGTTTAAAAACTTCCAGATTTAAATTATATTGCTAATTTGTTTTGGCTTCATTTAGAATTGGAACATATATGTATTTATGGGTATATTTATAACACCACTTATATACAATTTATTTGATCTTTATATCTTATCAAGTATATAAAATAAATCTTAAAGCAAATTAAGGGTTTGAAAATATTTTAATCTTTCAGTAATGCCTTAATTAATCAGTCATTTGATAAACACCTCATTTTGATTTATTATATGGAGAGTTTTCATGCTAATTCTTTGATAGCCATGGCTTCATGTAATCTACATAAAATACCAATTTTGTATGAATTACTCAGGCGATGTTTTTTCTTAACCGAGGAAAAAATTGTTTTAGTGATCGTTATGTTGCTAATTTTGTAAATTCAAAACAAAACGGATAGAAGACATTTGAATATAATAATGAAAAAAAAATTGAGTTTTATTGATAGTAGCGTTAATGTAAATCGGGTATTTCCAAAATTTTTGTTTCATTGACAATTTTTAAAATAATTGTTTGCTCTGTAGACCTCCTTATGTTATTCACTATGAAATACGAAACATTTAATTAAAACCCAATAAATTGCACACAAATATCTCAAAGATAACAATTCCATATTTTGGTAAATATCTAGATTTTCAACGAAAAATCTTCTGCTTCTGAGTGGCTGCGCTTCTAAGATTCGTTGTTGTGCAATAGTTACAACATGAACGTTTTTAACTGGCCTTAACGTTTTTACATTGTACCTTGAAGTATTTTCTTCCGCGATAGAGTATTATAATCAATACATTATTATTTGTTGAGTATTCTAAATATCCTAAGCAGATACTCGTTTAGAAATTTGGGATGCCCCGGTGCAGAAATGAAAGTGAGGCCCCTAATTGCAATAAACGCGAAATTAAGAGCTTTAAATGTAATTGGTATAACAATATGGATAGTGAGTTGAAGAAAATAAGCAGTAATGCGATTAGTTGTATTGTTTGCCGATATCCGTGTGCGGAGGTCCTTATGAAGGAACACCAACTTCGGGGAACAGGTGCGATGCACCTGTTGCACCACCGTAGCTAATCTCGCGCTACGCTCCTCGCGCTACGCTGCTCGCGCCACGCTGCTCGCGCCACGCTGCTCGCGCCACGCTGCTCGCGCCACGCTGCTCGCGCCACGCTGCTCGCGCCACGCTGCTCGCGCCACGCTCCTCGCGCCACGCTCCTCGCGCCACGCTCCTCGCGCCACGCTCCTCGCGCCACGCTCCTCGCGCCACGCTCCTCGCGCCACGCTCCTCGCGCCACGCTCCTCGCGCCACGCTCCTCGCGCCACGCTCCTCGCGCCACGCTCCTCGCGCCACGCTCCTCGCGACACGCTCCTCGCGCCACGCTCCTCGCGACACGCTCCTCGCGACACGCTCCTCGCGACACGCTCCTCGCGACACGCTCCTCGCGACACGCTCCTCGCGCCACGCTCCTCGCGCCACGCTCCTCGCGCCACGCTTCCGCGCCACGCTCGCGCCACGCTTCCTCGCGCCACGCTTCCTCGCGCCACGCCTCTCGCGCCACGCTTCCTCGCGCCACGCTTCCTCGCGCCACGCTCGCGCCACGCTCCTCGCGCCACGCTCGCGCCACGCTCTCGCGCCACGCCCGCGCCACGCTCGCGCCACGCTCGCGCCACGCCTCGCGCCACGCCTTCGCGCCACGCCCGCGCCACGCTCGCGACACGCTCCCCTCGCGACATGCTCCGCGCCACGCTCCTCGCGACACGCTCGCGACATCGCCTTCTCAGTGACACGCTCGCGACACGCTCCTTCGCGACACGCTTCTTCGCGACACGCTCCTTCGCGACACGCTCGCGACACGCTCCTCGCGACACGCTCCTCGCGACACGCTCCTCATCCTATGCTTCTCATCCTACGCACCTCGTTCTAGTAGTACAAGTCTTGCAAAATCTATTTTGTATTCAAATGTAATTCAAATGTAACAAATTTTATCCATTACAATGTAAATTAGGCCAACTTCAAAGTAATTTAGCAGTGATTCCCTCCTCCTATTCGGAGTAGGTAGATTATTTCAATAGATGAGTATATAGAATATTATTATTATTATTATTATTATTATTATTATTATTATTATTATTATTATTATTATTATTATTGTGTCGGCCATTTATGACCACGCTACTCGTTATCTTCCGAGGCCCAGTCATATTTATCTCAGAGATTAACGTGTGTCATTACGGGGATCAGCTTTTCAGCTGTATCTCTTCGTAAGACAAGGTTGTTACGCCTTGAATTATGAATTATGAGGTGATAGGATGACGACGAGGCGTGAAGGGACTACCATAAATACGACCATGCCTACGCAGGACTCGACACTACAGACTCCTCGGCTCAGACGCCCGCTGACGCAACCATCTGCGCCACGGATAAAATTGTAAAACCATTATGGAAGAGCTTTTCTGTGATTCACTAAACGTTGTGGTGCTAAATGCACAAAAGTAGCACAGAAACAATTTTACGTAGTCCAGTGATCATATGACTTCAGAACAAGTGCTACCAATTCGAAAGTTTGGGCAACTACTTTCTAGAAAAAAAATGTTTGGGCTTGGTGCTATGGACTAGATTATGCGCTTGGCAGTGTACTTCGCACCGCAAGCAATATGCAACGTACTTGCAGAAACCATTTGCCAGTGCGAAAACAGCGCGAGAATTGTCTTTCATCTAGGCTCTCTCTTGGTCCAACATCTGAAACGTTTTTGGGTTTGTCAGTTCACACGGTTTTGTCATTTACATTTAAAACCAGAAAAACTGGGACACCTGTTGATGAATTGTGGGAATTCTGATGTGGTGTTGTTGCCGTTCTTATGAGAAGAAATAAAATAGGTCATCTTCGTCAACATATTATAATACAACAATAATATGTTGACGAAGACACCTGTTGAAGCGATTGATCATTAGATTTATGCAAAATGCTGCAATATTCTCCTTTCCAGGGTATGAGACTTTCTTAAAAAATAAAGAAAATGTTGCATCATCTTCTGTCGTATACCATAAAAGTCTATCGGAAAATAAAAGGCACTGTGGGTATCATCTGCACCGTATTGATCGTACATGTTTAGGAACTTCTAAAATACTGGATCTACAGTGTGTGGAGCATTCAACCAAACTTACACAAATCAATGCTCTGAATAAATATTTGATGCTGTTTTTGTATTTTATTAATGTTATATTTCATTTGTTGTCAATAAGCATGCGCATTTGCCGAGTAAAGGGCAATGGGCATCCACATAGAATTGTGAAATGCTTGAATATTTTGTCAACACATTTCCAAGAATGAATTTTTTCCTACAACATTCAACACGACAATCTGTACACATTTCCTGTAGCCAGCGTAAGGAAGTAATTTTTAATCTTTATTTATAACCCTTTTGATGAAGGAGAACGACTTCTCTTAAAAACGTGGTTAGGATCACTGTATTTATGAGTATCTCATTAATATTCATTATTTGTCGCCCTAGCAACAATGTTTCTCAATTTCATTAGCTTGAAAACATTATCCCATCATACCTCTTAATGAATAGTTTTCTTAAAATTGATTTACATTACACCAAATGTTTTAGAATACAATATTTAATTATCTTATGCATGCAAATAATGGTTTCGTTTTCATTCTCGTAATAGACGATATTGGTTAAAGATAGGGCTGGATTTTGAGTTATTTTCAAGAAAATTTCTTTACAACATTCATGAAAATGCTTCTTTTTGAATACACGTACTCTCACACTTCCTGTCTTTGAAAAATTTCGACAGAACTGGTTTGGATCGTTCGAGTTTACAAAAACTTGTAAGTTTCATGGTAATGCCAATTATATTTGCTCTGATTGCAATGCTATACACTGACCCAAGTTCTACCGTTTGCATTAAATTTCAATATCTTCTGCACCGAAACATTTCAACTCGACAATCCTGATAGTCAACTGTTTGTAGGCAGTTGGCGACTACGGTGACGAAACAGTCTCCGCGAATATTGATTCGACCCCTCCCTTCTCTTCCTCAACTTTCCCCATTACGTACTACGTTGCATTTCAATTGACCCAGGGTCGACGGCAACATCCAGACTAGTTCTCTATAATAACGGAAGCTTCGGAGGTTGCTCCAGTACACCATTGTACACAGAGGTGGACTTGAGTATTGACACTGGGGTGAGACCGACAGGCCTCTAAAAATATATTTTCCCCGCAAGTTATTTTAAACTAAACAAATTCAATGATCACAATTTATTGTACAAAGGTTGTTTTCGTATTATTGTCATTTACTCATTAAAACATTAAATGTTATATTATCTAATTTTAAAACATTCCTTATAACAGCAAACTGTTTTACATACGTTTATAATTCTGGCTGTAAAGTATTAACTTGTACACGATCCCTGTTGCGATTTCCCCGCCACACGGACACCTCCCGGCCACACGGACACCCCCGGGTCACACGAACCCCCCGTCCACACGCATATCCCCGGCCACACGGACAGTCCCCTGCCACACGGACACCCCTCCGGCCTCACGGACACATCCCGGCCACACGGACACCCTCCAGCCACACGGATTCCCCTGACCACACGGACAGCCCCCTGCCCACATGGACAGCCCCCTGCCACACGGATACCCCCGGCCACATGGACACCTCCGGCCACAAGGATACCCCCCGGCCACACGGACATCCTCCCATTACCGGACTTACGACCACACTACAGGACTTATGACCACACGGACACCCCGACCACGAACACCGGTCCACTTTTACGGACCACTCCCAGCCACACGGACACCCCCGGCCACACGGATACTCCCCGGCCACACCTGGACACCCAGCCACACACCCCGGTCACACGGACACCCCCGGTCACACGGACACCCCCCGGCCACACGGATACCCCCCGGTCACACGGATACCCCCCGGCCACACGGACACCCCGCCACACAAGACCCCGCCACATGGAACCCTTTCATTCTATATTGCTGTAATCTCTCCAACTCATTCTATCACAATTTCTTTCAGTCACATTTTCCCCAATTGCCTCTCGGCCACACTTCCTCTTCGCCATGTTACACTGCGCTCCTCCCTGACCACACCTCATACTGTCCAACTTTCTCCCGTCTCGTACGACCCGCTCACTACTATCTTCCCCAAGTCGTGAACAGCGTCTCTATACACCTACCCGCAGCCCGCTACCTCTTCCCACCCTGGATCTCTCCGTCTCTGTCCGTCCGCTTAGCCAATATCCGCCAGCGCCCCAACACAGAAGATTCCTGGGACGGTCACAGATCTTCAGAGCAGCTTGGCATTTACGGCTTCCACCAGCAACGTGCGGAATGGCCATCATTTTATAAGAAAGTCCTCCGCTTTTCCGCAGCTCGTGGGGAGAGCATTTCCGCATTCTAGGAGGAGAAACGCATCAGCCGACTTGAATAAAAGCAGCCCGTGCTTTATGAGTAGAGGATATTGCTGTGATATTTTATGCATTTTTTTATTTTTGCTTCCCTTCTTATTGAGTTCTTTCTCATTGTGGCAGAATGTATTGGCGTCGTTGTTGTGACAATCCTACGACGTCATAGTTCGTAAGAGTTGATGATATCGTATATGAAAGCCGACAAAAATGTTAATACTAAATAAGGGATACAAATAATAAATAAATTATTAATATTATTAATAATGAAATATACATAAATAATAAATAAGAAATTATTACCAACAAATGTTACAATGCTACAATGCTTACAATGTTACAATGTACTTAGCTGCATTTGTGAAATTTTTGGTTTAGTTTTATTAAATAGATTTTAATGTTTTAAAGCCGAATTCAAAAATGGCATTAAAACTGTTGTATAACGTAATGTTTTCTCATAAAAAGGCAATTGTGTGAACACTTTTTCTGAATCAGAGAATATCTACCATTCTTAAGAATCATGGACTAATGAGTTGTACGAGGATCACCGTCTGTTTTCATGGATGAGGGTCACTGTAGAAATGTATTCGTGCATATATGTGTTACCAATACACTAACTCTCTACCGAAAAAAACAGAACTAAGTAAGTCTCTCGGTGCCCATACCACGTGAAGTAGAAATTTGTTGACGATAGTTCTGCTTTTAGTCTAGAACATTTTTGCAACCGTGCAGCACCTTTACAAAAGTTATATCACGAAACAAATCGTTTAATTAAAGTAAGTGAAATGTAATTGTTTTCCCTCTGAAATACACTAGTCTGCTATTTCTCTTCTACTGATGATTGAATCCATTCATAAGCTGTTGATGTTCTCTCAGTTAATCATCATGACGATCAAGTCTAAAGACAGGATATATTCTTAAGCACTCTCTCCAGCCTACTTTTACTAATATGCCCCCTATTCTTCACTGTGGAATGGAACAATTATTATAATTAATTTCACGAGTGAAGTGGATTTCCAGAAAACGACTGAATTCCATCTAACTGACAAGCTAGTGTCGAAAATCCTTCCTTTGTCGGGAGTCGAGCCTAGAACCTTCCGGCCAGAAACACTGCAGTGACAGCTGATGCTCTGAGCCATCTCTCCCGTCACTCTTATTGATCCTATCACAATTCTCGTCGCCATTTTCTTTATTTCAGTGAAGAGTTTTATTCCGTATTTGAGTAATCTGAGTGGCTTACGTGCTGAAGAAATTCTCAGATGCTTTTCAAACATGCTCGAAGATGATACGGAAGACAACTTCTGATACTCATCAACATATAAAGAATTAGGGAAAAAAAACTTAGCAAGTTTATGAACTGAGTTAGGTATATGCAGCGATTGCAGAAGACATTTTCATTATGCATGAATAAATTGTGTTCTACGGAGTTCTATATTTAGTCTAGTCAAGTCAAGAAAACGTTAATTAAAGTGTAAACGTTTTTTATAATATTAAATTCCCCACATTAGTTGAATTCCCGTTGAAATGCATCAGGTATAAGATTGACGGCTCAAAGGCGTGTTCGTTAAATCCAACTCCCGGGCTTTATAATGTGAAACATCTGAAATAATGTTGAAAGATTTCACAACAAATCGTGATTGACACGCCTTGCAGTTAGCAAAGAGAACGCAGTTGGAGCACCAGGGTCTAAAATAAAAACATTTTGCCGAAACCTCATCACTAAGGAACGGAATTTATTGTAACAAAAAAAGGAAAATATGTACATATATATGTAGTTATTTTTTCAAAAATATGCAAGAAAAAATAGGAAATATGTGAAATAAAGATTCGTTACAATGTTTAAAATTCCATTCTTCAAGCGTTTTCCGAGCAGAGTACGTTGCCGATCAGATCTTAACATGGATTTAGGGAGGATGAAGGAATGTTTTACATCTACAGAAGCAATTATTCGCTAGTTTCATCCGAAATATATTGGACGGAGCGGTTGCCTTTGCTTTTAGTGGACTGTATCATATTAAGTGTTGAATATTGGCAGGCACTCCGCTCAGTCCCATTCGATGCTCATTAGGAACCCTATGATGACGTGGGTTGTCATATAAGCAGGTCTCACCTTACACAATGATCTTTAATGACCTTTAGGTTATCACATTAGTTCTTCACAGTACAGTTTGTGCAATTAGAAAACAAACACTCTTAATGTTTTCACAGAAATTAACAGTTTAGCTCTTCACTATGCTAAAATACACTGAGTTACTATTCTCAATGTGAGAATACAAATAACTTTACGTCTTTGATTACGAAGTCCGAGCGCATGTGCTCGCCTGGCAGCTTATATGCGACTTCGTATAAAATAGATTGAATAGTTCAGTATTTATACACAATGCTGAAATAAACTTTAAAATTATTCTCAATGTGAGAATACAAAGTTACATGACTTTTATCACGGAGCCACAAACGCATTTTTTTCTCGCGGCTGCTTGTTAGCGACTGATTACAACAAATTAAACAATATGGCGTTTGTGGGAATTCTGATTTTGTGTTGTTGACGTTCTTATCAGAAAAAACAAAAGAGGTCATCTTCGTCAACATACTAGCTTTATTAAGATAGCCGGCTTTCGACGGCCGTCGTCGAAAGCTTCGGCGTTTCGACGACCGAAAGTCGGTCGACTTTTGCCGAAAACAGCGAGACTGACGATGACGGCAAAGCCGTCAAAATCCGGCTATCTTAATAAAGCTAGTATGTTGACGAAGATGACCTCTTTTGTTTCTTCTAATATGGCCTTTCACTATGCTATAATATGACTACACAGAATATTATTCTCTGTATGAGAATTTAAGTTTTACGTGGACTTTGAACACGGAGTCCGAACGCATGTTGCTCGCAAAACTGCCTCTCAGCGACTGAATTTTCTGCGGTTAGGGGTTCGCGAAGAGGGGAGATTTGAGATGACCAATTAGCTCTCTGGGTTTTTAAAATATTCTGGAACTTTCTGGGGCGCGCGGCGTAGCCGGCTCGGGGCGAGGGAATTTTCCACGCCGCGCCGTGCGGGGTTGCCGCCCAGCGCGTGGGAATGTTAGGCAAATAAACATCTATTCATACCTCCCTATCTCCACTTTTGCGTGTGGGACCGAACATATATGCTTTCGTATTGTATACAATGTTGACGAGGAGCCGGCGCTCACGTGAATAGTACCGTGTAGCCTATGATACAAAAAGGGGGGTGTAAAGGGAGCATACATCCCCCCCCACACACACACACACCAACTCCGGGAAAGGGATAAGACAATGATCTGGATTTTTTATCGAGTTACGCATGGGGTCTATGAAACACGAGTAAGCACGTGGTTAAAGTTCCTTTTTTTTCCTAGGGCTTTTATCCAGCCGACAGCCGGTTGCCCTTTACGTCCCGAAGGGACGCATATTTGACCATACACTAGACAAACACTCTTGAGGGCTCCTTTGATCTGGGGTCAGCAGAACGCGAGGCCCTCCGCGACAACACACACAAAGTCACGGGACAAACAGCCATGTCCAAGGCGGGACTCGAACCCGCGACCCTTCGGACCGAAGCGCTGAGTCGGTACTCGCTCTTAGCCACCTCGGCCATCCAGGTCGGCGGTTAAAGTTCCTTCTGCTTCAAATACATCCGCTCATCCTTGATCCCGACTACGCGGTTTCCAAGAAGCGGATGGGGGCGGGGGGGAGGTATGTTTGAGAATTAATAGCGATGGTCCGGCGTTAATACAAGCGCATTGCGTGTTTTTTTTAAGTATTTCAGTAACAAAGTTAGTTTTCAAGTAACATATTTCGAACATCGCACGTGAAATGTTCATTTTCGACCTATAAATATACTAAAATGTAACAAAAGATGTAGCAATGGATAAAATATGTAAAATATGTAATTATACCAAAATATGTAAATATATGTAAATAAATGTAAAATAAAAATGGTTCCAATTCGTTCAGAATGTCGTGTTAAGTGTAAAAAACATTAGTGAATGCAGGTATCTTGTCCCTGTAAAAATATGTATTTACATGAAAATCCGTTCCCTACACATCACCTACCTCGCAAATCCGTTGACCGCTGAAAATCCCCAAGTCCATCCCCCTTCAAGGGTTGCGAGCCTCCGGCCGAAGTGTCCGCTCAGGGGATGCGAGCCGGGAGGGCGGCCGAGTTGCCTACACCCCCACCCCTAGTCCTCATCCCTTCCCCAGAGGCTTCGGCTGGCGTGGGGAGGACGCGACAGTGAGCGAACGTCGGATGTCAAGTGACCAGAGGCTCTGAGCCATGAGGATGAAAAAGTGGTTGATACGTTAGTATTTTGCTAGGCAGGCGGACAGTGAACAATAGCTATCATTGCACGCACCCTTTGTAGTGATAGTAAGTTTAACCAAAATATCGATGCACCGATGTTTTGATCGATTTTACCAAAGTATCGATGCACCGATCGTTAAAGGGTTTTCAATGTCGATGAAAAGATCGATGATTAAAACATCTTTATTTAAAACATCGATGTTTTAACTGTAGACTAATAAACGTGCTATTTTCCTATCCATTTTTAATTACAGTACGTAAAATGGATACATTTTATTGTTTGATTGCCAAGATGTTAGTAGTACGTAAAAAATGTATCGACTGTAAAGAATAAAATTAAAAATAAAGAACATCGTGTTGTAATATCGATTTCGTGTTTCACTGTGGATTCTGGCAATGACACGCCTGGCGATAATATACATTTTTAACACGAGCATCTCCCAAACTTCCTTAGATTGCACAGGCGATATACGCAGCGTGATAAAGAGGATGACGCAAAACAACGATATTGCTGTGGATTACTGCTACTCTACAACGTGCCCCTTCATTTAAAAAAAATAAAATTAAAAAATCATCGATGTTTTTGCAACAATATTGATGTGAAGAAAACATCGAAAGCAAATTATCGATGGTAATATATCGATGTTTCTGGTAGAAAACATCGATTTTTTGCCATCCTTAACCCTATGCGAGTTTTGCTACTGCAAATAGAGCTGTTGCCACATATTTTGTGCAATGTTTCAGAAGAAAAAGTGTTCTGGGTAAACAGTTTCTCCACCGCGGTTTAATAAATAGCAGTGTCAGAACAATGGCAGCCTCTTCGCGCAAAGTACAGCGGGGTAAACGGACTCCGTGGAGACAATTAAAAAACATGGATGTTTTACAACAAAATATCGATGTGAAGAAAACATCAAAAGCAAAATATCGATGTCTACAATTCCTTCCTGTTAGTTCAATTCTTAATTCCTGATAATTCAATCGATTGCAGCCACTACTGTTTTTAAGAAATGTTTGCATATTAATTTTATATGCAGTTATGTTCAAATAAAGTGAATTTATTGTATGTGAGGTTGACGACCTTTTCTTGGATGGTTTGCCTTTGTAACTTCATTGCCTTTCATTTCCATCGCTCTCTCATAGCCTCTGTTTCGAGGCTAATTTAGCGAAATTGAGACTGGCGCTCTGCCCTTCATTAACAAGACCCTAGTGAACCAAACTCAAAGCTAATCTACAATTACGTACCAGTACTAAATGACCCTACTTTGCAAGCGCAGGAGACTGAAAAGTCATACACGTCAGGGTAGAAGTTCTGTGCGTGAATGATGGTAGTCACTAGCAGTGCGGTCTAGCACATGCTGAAGGTGTGATTATCCCTTTAATTAGGAGAGGTTCGCGACCTTGTCGCCGGTTACAGAGACTATTTCACTCATGTCTTCCCGTGTCGTAAGTACTCAATGCTAAGTAAGAATATATTCATATTAAGCCAATTCGAGATGTCTATCGCCAGATGATTTTCACTTTGTTTACCATTTGCATTCATCTGTAACGACTTTGTTTATCTTTTAAGATAAATATATCAATTGTTTTAGATTCATAATAACTTGTGAACATCAATATAACTTACGTCTGGAGGACAAGCAGACTGTGCGTGACTGAAACACGTAGCAAAGAAAATTAATTGAGCTGTATAGTATTGCATCTAATTTTTAATAATTTTCATGTAGAATTGTTCATTGCTTGTTTCATCTTATTTTTAGTGATTAAATAACTTTGTTCTTTTTTTCCACTACAGCAATGTTGTTACTTTTTGCCTCATCATTTTCCGTCCAAATATGCAATACCATACAGCTCAATTAATTTTATGTGTTACTAGCTGACCCGGCGAACTCTGTTCCGCCTTAACAGCCGGTCCCATCTTTTTCTCGCGTCGCACTCACTGTGAGAAACTTACTATCCTTGTTGCACTGCGTACGTGCAAAAACGTGCGTTCTCACACAGGAACGCTGTCGAACGGGATAAACAGTATCCTATGTCCGTCTCCTGGCACTAAGCTTCCTGCTCACCAAATCGGTACAGCCGTTCTTGAGTTATAAATAGTGTAACTAACACGACTATATATAGATATAACGGTGAACGAAAGGCGGCTATCATTATCGCCTTCTGTTATCAGTGCGGCGTTACAACAATGAGTTACAACAGGCAACAATGACCGCTAACATGCGAAATCACGCGAAAACGTGCGAAAACGTGCAAAAACGTGCGTTCTTACACAGGAACGCTGTCGAACGGGATAAACAGTATCCTATGTCCGTCTCCTTGCTCTAAGCTTCCTGCTCACCAATTTTCAGCCAAATCGGTTCAGCCGTTCTTGAGTTATAAATAGTGTAACTAACACGACTTTCTTTTATATATATACTAGCTGACCCGGCGAACTCTGTTCCGCCTTAACAGTCGGTTCCATCTTTTTTTCGCATCGCACTCACTGTGAGAAACTGTACTATCCTTGTTGCACTCCTTGTTGTTGTACTATCCTTGCGGTACTACCGTGATTGAGTTATAAATAGTATAACTAACACGGCTTTCTTTTCTATATATATATAGATAACGGCGAACGAAAGGCGGCTATCATTATCGCCTTCTGTTATAAGTGCGGCGTTACAACAATGGGTTACCACAGGCAACAATGACCGCTAACATGCGAAATCACGCGTTCTCACACAGGAACGCTGTCGAACGGGATAAACAGTATCCTATGTCCGTCTCCTGGCCCTAAGCTGCATGCTCACCAACTTTCAGCCAAATTGGTACAGCCGTTCTTGAGTTATAAATAGTGTAACTAACACGACTTTCTTTTATATATATAGATAACGGCGAACGAAAGGCGGCTATCATTATCGCTTTCTGTTATCAGTTTGGCGTTATTTTGGGCAACAGGACCAAGCATGCGAAAATTCATCATTAAAATCACTTCACGGACGCGTCAAGAAAGGATAACGATATCCCGTCTCCTGGCCCCAAAGCTGCATGCTCACCAACTTTCAGCTCAAATCGGTACAGCCGTTCTTGAGTTATAAATAGTGTAACTAACGACTTTCTTTTATATATATATATATGTATATATATATATATATATATATATATATATATATATATATATATATATATATATATATAGATGTGTATCAGTCACATACAGTCTGTTGGTCATCCGAATATCAAGCTATCAGGGATTCCTCCACATTTCTTTTATGACATAATTTTTTAAGCTCTTGTGTTCTTATTTTTTCAGCCCGTCAATTCATCGCAGACGACACACGTAACAATAATATTGAAATGTGTCGGTTTAGTAATGTTTAAAACATTGAAATAGATTCAGTGCCGAAAAACTGCAAAAGAAACAGAGAAAGTGTATGGAAGAAATTTCAAGAATTTTGTGAAGAAAGAAAATACAAATGGACAGCTCACCCTACAAAAGAAAAAGTTACACATATTATAGACAATTAATATGCCAAGAATAGATGGTGAAGAGTACAAAGGATATGCTATCAAAACTATGTGGAACGTTACAACCAAAATTATTCAGAAAAATACTTAAATGAGTACACACGAGAGTTCAATTCATTCGAAATTGACAAATCCCGCGGCTAATTGAGCTTGTACAGAACATTTTCCATTTCAAATACTTCCACGAAATACCAAGACATGGAAAACTCAACTTCCTACAACCAAAATAATTGTGTTTTTAATAAATGGTCTGGTAAGTAGCTTAGTTATAACTTGTTTTTGAAAGTTTTATTATCATAAAAACGAAACGCATTTTTAAAATAATTTTCTGCATTAAACTGTTATTCATATTTTACTTAATTTGAAAGTTATTCCAGGAGGTACTAATAACTTGGAACTGAATAAAAGTTTCACATATTCCGGTGCCAGTTTTGTGTAATGTATCTCCTTTTCGTAATTCCTATGATTCTAATTAACCCTTTGATTCATATAATGTCTTAATTCGTCAAATAGTCACACTAAATATAACTCTAAGTGCTGTGATATTACTTATGAAAATATATCATTCGATTTCTACACTATTAAAAGACATTGTTTTGTTCGCAAAGTTTAGAGTAGCAAGAAAGTGAGGGAATCTTGGACGTGAGCTCATATGAAAGCTTCGTGCAGGCTATGACTGTTTATTCACTCACCACGCGCAAGGACCATCATAACCCATAAAATACTTGGGACTTAATCTGGACACAAAACTAACCTGGAAAACCCACATAGATATCAAACTTAAGCAATAAATAAACTATTCCAACTCCGGTCGCTAATCAACAAACACAAATTCCTGTCATACACTAACAGTACAACAATATACAAAACTATAATCAGACCACTACTGCTTTATGCATGCCCCATATGGACAAACGCAGCCCCCACAAATATCAATAAAATTCAAGTAATGCAGAATAAATTTTTAAGATAAATCACAATTGCTCCCTGGTTCAAAAGTAATAAACAACTTCATTCAGAATTAAACATCAATACAATAATAAACCAAATAGCACATACATCACCCAACTTCTACCAAAACCTAACAGACATACCAGCAGCATCCCATTACAAACTACCGAAAAATCCAACCCATACCCGAATAAACGAATAGATTTCGTTTGAAGCCTTCCTCAAACTTTTAGCCAACCATGATTCATAACCCTGAGGTTCTCCCCTAGAGTATCCTCTTCCATGTATAGATTAAGTTAGCTTAGAATTTTTACTAGAATAAGTATGAAAAACATCTGTAAAGTTATTGTACTGAATGATGTAATCCATCTAGAATTAATAAATGTGTTAAATAAAAAAAACACAAGGAAACTGAGCATCTTCGAGACACATAACATTCAATTCGGGTGATAGTGGGAAACAGTAACGACGCCTAAGGCGATCAATGACAGTTTATTCATCCACCAGACCTGTTCAATGCAAAAAATTATCTCCTTCCTTTGCACCGATTGCTAAGGAGGGAAAGTGAGTTTTCACAGGATCGATAGTTTTTCGTTTGAATGATAGTGATTACTGGCAGCGCGGCTTAGTGAAAAGCCGTTCCATGTTAAAAGAAGGATCAATTCTCGGCGACGAATATCAGGTAAACAATACTACGCGACACAGACTACGCGGCAAATACTAAAAAACAAATGCTATGCGATTATTACTAGAACACCAATACTAAGGAACTAATTCCAGGCGACGAATACTAGGCCACCAATACTACGCGACCGATACTAAACCACCAAAATTTAAGTGATCAATTCGTAAAACAAATCCAGGTACCACACATGGATGGGAAGTTGACTGTCACGTCACTTGATTACAGGACGTGTAAAAAACTCTCCTACATTAGCTTAAACGGGTATGCTTGATTTTTTCGGGCGCGTCAATTCCTTAAGTCGTTGTTCTGTAAGTGTAGTGCATGTTTCCATCGCAGGAGGAGACGATGATTTCCCCCGCTGGATGCCGAGATCCGTTACCGACCTAAACATCAGCTTTTCGGAGTTCTCCCCAAACAGGTATCTCCCACCTCCGAGATACCCCCTCAACCGGAACATGCCCTAAGGTCCAGATGGGTCTCATGGCATGTGTGGTAGTGTAGTGCATGTAAGTGAATTTGTACATAACGGCCCAGGACAATACAAGTAAAAATAAGAAAAGATCACGGGCAGCCTGTGGCCCGTTAGTTAGGGTATTGCTCCGGCACTGGCCTGGTGTGTATCGGATAAACCAACGACAACTACCTAACAGAACACCCGTCCACTAGGATTCGCCTCCCGACATCGACAGAATGTGACCTAGCTATGTAGATTGTATCAAAAGTCCTTCCAAATCGAGACTCGAACCCTAGTACCGTCCGGGCAGAAGCCTGGACTGACGACAATTAATGCCCAGAGCCATCCAAGCCGGTGGTAAACATTCCCAGAATGTAGATTTTCGGTTTGAATGGACGTGTTCGCCGGCAGCGGGGCATAGAGTCGTGAGCCGAACCATTAATAAGCGCAGGACGAATAGGCGATCACGTACTTCTTAAGCGTAAAGGAATCTTCCACGGTCAAAATGTCGTTTCTTTCTCAGAACAATAAAATCCGTCGACTTCCGTACTTGCGCGCAGACAGTTGGAAAGAGAAAGTGAGCGTCCCCCGAATCGAAAGCTCCCTGCCTGAATGATGGTGGTCGCCGACAGCGCGGCTGAGTCTGGAGCCAGCCATAATTAAGTGGAAGACAAATACACGATCAGGTACTTCATACGCGTAAAGAAATCTTCCGTAATTAAAAGGTCATTTCTTTCTCAGAATATTACAATCCGTCGATTTCCATACTTCATGCGCATAAAGGAATTTCCATGATTAAAGGTCATTTATTTCTCAGAACATGAAATTCCATCGATTTCCGTACTTCATACGCGTAAGGGAATCTTCCATGATTCAAACATCATTTCTTTCTCAGACATTAAAATCCGTCGACTTCATTTCCATTCTCCCCCGCATGAACCGAAGTCCACGCTCAAAAACATAACCTTTACGCGCAGTCGTGTGGAAAGGGAAAGCGAGCGTCCCCCGAATGGAAAGCTCCCTGCATGAATGATGGTGGTCGCCGACAGCGCGGCCGAGTCTGGAGCCAGCCATTAATAATTGGAAGACAAATAGGCGATGAGGTACTTCATACGCGTAAATCTTCCATGATTCAAACATCATTTCTGTCTCAGAACATTAAAATCCATCGACTTCATTTCCATTCTCCTACGCAGAAACCGAAGTCCACGCTCGAAAACACAACCTTTACGCGCAGTCGGGTGGAAAGGGAAAGTGAGCGTCCCCCAAATCAAAAGCTCCCTGCCTTAATGATGGTGGTCGCCGACAGCGCGGCCGAGTCTGGAGCCAGCCATTAATAATTGGAAGACAAATAGGCGATGAGGTACTTCATACGCGTAAATCTTCCATGATTCAAACATCATTTCTGTCTCAGAACAATAAAATCCATCGACTTCATTTCCATTCTCCTACGCATGAACCAAAGTCCACGCTCGAAAACACAACCTTTACGCGCAGTCGGGTGGAAAGGGAAAGCGAGCGTCCCCCGAATCGAAAGCTCCCTGCCTGAATGATGGTGGTCGCCGGCAGCGCGGCCGAGTCTGGAGCCAGCCATTAATAATTGGAAGACAAATAGGCGATGAGGTACTTCATACGCGTAAATCATCCACGATTCAAACATCATTTCTGTCTCAGAACAATAAAATCCATCGACTTCATTTCCATTCTCCTACGCATGAACCAAAGTCCACGCTCGAAAACACAACCTTTACGCGCAGTCGGGGGGAAAGGTAAAGCGAACGTCCCCCGAATCGAAAGCTCCCTGCCTGAATGATGGTGGTCGCCGGCAGCGCGGCCGAGTCTGGAGCCAGCCATTAATAATTGGAAGACAAATAGGCGATGAGGTACTTCATACGCGTAAATCTTCCATGATTCAAACATCATTTCTGTCTCAGAACAATAAAATCCATCGACTTCATTTCCATTCTCCTACGCATGAACCGAAGTCCACGCTCGAAAACATAGCCTTTACGCGCAGTCGGGGGGAAAGGGAAAGTGAGCGTCCCCCGAATCGAAAGCTCCCTGCCTGAATGGTGGTGGTCGCCGACAGCGCGGCCGAGTCTGGAGCCAGCCATTAATAATTGGAAGACAAATAGGCGATGAGGTACTTCATACGCGTAAATCTTCCATGATTCAAACATCATTTCTGTCTCAGAACATTAAAATCCATCGACTTCATTTCCATTCTCCTACACTGAAACCGAAGTCCACGCTCGAAAACACAACCTTTACGCGCAGTCGGGTGGAAAGGGAAAGCAAGCGTCCCCCGAATCGAAAGCTCCCTGCCTGAATGATGGTGGTCGCCGGCAGCACGGCCGAGTCTGGAGCCAGCCATTAATAATTGGAAGACAAATAGGCGATGAGGGACTTCATACGCGTAAATCTTCCATGATTCAAACATCATTTCTGTCTCAGAACATTAAAATCCATCGACTTCATTTCCATTCTCCTACGCGGGAACTAAAGCCCACGGTCGAAAATATACCTTTACCCCCGAATCGAATCCCCCCGAATCGAAAGCTCCCTGCCTTACAGATGGTGGTCACCAACAGCGTGGCCGTGTGTAGAGCCAGCCATTAATCAGTGGAAGGCAAATAGGCGATCAGGTACTTCATACGCGTAAGGGAATCTTCCATGATTCAAACATCATTTCTTTCTCAGAACATTAAAATCCGTCGACTTTATTTCCATTCTCCTCCGCATGAACCGAAGTCCACGCTCGAAAACATAACCTTTACGCGCAGTCGGGTGGAAAGGGAAAGCGAGCGTCCCCCGAATCGAAAGCTCCCTGCCTGAATGATGGTGGTCGCCGACAGCGCGGCCGAGTCTGGAGCCGGCCATTAATAAGGGGAGGATCAATGGAACGCGACCTTGTCACCGCGTACTGCGCCCTCGGGGGGCGGCCGCCCTGATGGATGGACCTCCCCTATCGCCACACGCGCACGCGACATCTGCGCGTGTTGGCACGACGCACGCACCAGAAGGCCCGATGACGGCAACGGCTGCTGTTCCCAGTTTCTATTGTTTTCCTTTGTTCTAAGTCATGCTGATTTTCTGGGAAAATGTTAAGCGGTATCGGAGAGTAGCGCACAATGTGGAAGATGGACACAGAAAAGGGGGGAACATTGCAAAAGGAACTGTGTGTAGTAGTGACGACACTCGTAGTTGGTATTTTGGGTTATCTTTTTGCAAATGTAATAGCGAGTTGCTATTAAGAGTAACAAGTGCAATATTGAAATTGTCATGTTTTAAATAGTGGAAAGTTACTATAATAATAATAATAATAATAATAATAATAATAATAATAATAATAATAATAATAATAATAATAATAATAATAATAATTTTATATAAAAATGCTAAATTTCGCAGCAGTTTGAACTACATTAGTAAGTACACTCAATTGTTTAATCAATTAGCTTTAAATTAATATATTAATGTGGAATAAGCAAAACTTTCTGTCACTGTAGTATCGGATTGCTTATTAAAACTATTGGTAGAAGAAAGCACATACTTTTTCGCATCGGTTCTAACTGCTCCGCTGTAATATACTACTACACAAACTTGCAATAGTGCTTTCAACTAGCAACAATTTATTTACGCTCCGAGCCCGAACCCAGATCCTCAGAGTTAACCTGCCGACACGCATACCTCCACGTCACAAAAGTACTGCTTGGCAAGAACAGTTCAAGTTCACACAAGAAACATTCAAACAACAAGAACATTTCATGTTGATAGATTCATTAATTTACTTAAATGGGTTCATACACATGCACAGAAAGACAACAATTTATTTGAAGAGATATACCTTTTAGAAATCGAATAAGAACTGAAAAACTGTTTAAAAGTTTCAAATAGGAAAAGCACATACAGACACGTCTGGTTTATTTGCCTGTATTAATTGTATTTGTGAGTAGAAGTGCTTTAAATGATTTTCAATAATGTTTACAAGTCCTCACAAATTGTCTGCAACAACACATTCATCAAATTAATATCCCTGCGTTGGATTCCAACTCGATTCCTTTTGGCCCGAATCACTGAATTCGTACATGCCTTAACAACCTCGAATCACTGAATTCGTACATGCCTTAACAACCTCGAATCACTGAATTCGTACATACCTTAACAAACTCGAATCACTGAATTCGTACATGCCTTAACAACCTCGAATCACTGAATTCGTACATGCCTTAACATCCTCGAATCACTGAATTCGTACATGCCTTAACAACCTCGAATCACTGAATTCGTGCAGGCCTTAACAACCTCGATCATCAGGGTCGGACACGGGCTGCTCACTTCTATATTACTCGAGGCATGATTGTTCCAGTTCTAGCATTAGGGAGGCGAAAAATTGAGAAAGTGTGAAAAAATGTTGTTTGGGCGACAAAAGAAGGTAGTTGGAAAGAGAATAAAGCCTAACCCAAAAGCTAGCCCAGACTAAAGAGATAAGACAACTACTAGTGCGAGAAATTCTGTGCCTTTTTATAGTACCACTAGTTCATTTATTTATCATACGTTTTTACCTACGAGAAGAAACGTTAATGAAAATATCGTGAGGATTTTGAGAAAATATTTTTTTTTAGAAATTGCATAAGTTTCAAACATTAATTAAGCGAAATCATCTCGTTTAAAAAATATTCATGACCTTTTTTAAAGAGCTTATTCTACAACATATTTTGTTTAAAGTAAAAATCGCTATCTCCAATTTTGCAGTTTTCAAATGTTCACTTTTTAAGATTTTCTAAAAACGGAACAAGAGTCGAAAATGGGACCAGCATCATATTTTTTACATATAAAGAGAAAATTAAAAGAAAAAACTTGGAGCGGTTTTTGAGAAACAATTGCCTATAATTTGCCACAAATTACTCGGAAACTATTCAATTGAACATGAACTAATTTAAAAGTCCGTCTTTAAGGAACAGATTAACAAAAAAATATATCTTCAAAATTATTAGATGCGGGGAAACCAAAATAATGTGCTTGTCTAATTTTAAAAAATCTGTGATTTCACCAGCATGAGGCCACCAGCATTCTCTTAAACGTTATTTACCTATCCGAAGAGAAAGTTTTATCAAAAATTTGGTACGGTATTTGAGAAAATTTTTCACATTTTTTTGATGATTCATGTTAAGAACCTTCAAAAATCAAAATATCCGTTTTAAACTCCCAAAGCCACGAGTTCATTCAGATCGATTGGAGAATATGAATTTTGAAGAAGAGCGATTTAGGCGTTAGAGTTTACCATAGACGGACAATTAGACGTTTTGCCGTCAATTGAATTTGGTATCAAGGACCCACAAAACATGTATCTGGATCCTCTAACACCACGAGTTAGAGGAATTTTTTTCAATTTAGCAACAAGAGATACCCACTTTTTTTCACGAGGGTCCAGCACTTACTGGCACTTTCCATGAGGGTCCGGCAATAATAGTTTTTCTGCCGAAAATTCTCCGTTTTCTTTTCTTGAACACGATTATATTATTTCTCGTTTTACGAAGAACTTCGTAAGGCGAAAAAGGAAAAAATGTGTATATATATCCAAGCTATAATTCTAGAACATACGAATCTTCCATTGTTATAGATTTATATTAAAATATAATTTCATAGATTAAATTATCCTACAGAAAGAGATAATCCAATTAGCATTATGTATATTCTATACTTTGTGCATTTTTCGGCGTGGAAAATCGAAGCAGATTAATTTCCCGCCTTGATAGAAGCTCTGTAGTGCTTCAATGCATTATGGGCTACAATACGAATTTCCTGCCCAATAGTTATTAATTAATGTATTTCGTATTGGCCCCGAAAATCCTCTTTGAGAGAAGCTACCGCCACCGTGGTGCCTGGAGTACTCAGCTTTTGCAGCAGATAGCGGCAGCTCTAGGGGTCCGCTGCTTCGAAAAGAGCAGCAAGAGAAGATAGAAGGGGCAGAGCGTCATGCTTCTCCTTGTCTACTCAGCGAACGTTGCAACCTGATCTGAAGTGGAGCGAGAAAAAGAGAGAGAGAGAGAGCTGGCATATTTAACTCGGCTGTACAAACAGGTGGTCTGAGAGACCTGGGAAGCCTTTATTCTAATATTGTATTTGCAGTTTGACCGCCTGTGACCACTGCTTCCTAAATAGGGAGCGGTAGCTCAGTGCATCAACTGATGTCACTGCAAAGCCTCTGACAGGGAGGTCCTAGGTTCGACTCCTGCCGGCGGCAGGCAGCTTTTCAGCTAGGTCGAATTCAGTCGCTGTCTGGAGGAGAATTCTAGCGGCCGGCTGTTCTGATCGGTAGTTTTCCGTGGTTTCTCCGATCAACACCAGGTGAATGCCGGAGCAGTACCCTACCAAACGGGCCACGGACCGCGCGCGATCTGTCCTTCCTCTTCCTTGTCCTATCCTCTCCCCTTACACACACACACACACACACACACACTTACACTAACATGCACTACACTACCACATACACTGGGAGACCGGTCGGGATCTTAGAGCTTGTCGGCTGTCTTGCCGGCTGGGGCGGTGCCCCGTTGGTGCGAGAGTCCTGGTTAAAGGGAAACCCCACTAGCCGACGGTAGGTCGGCGCCGGATCTCGCCATCCAGCGGGGGAAGATCACCGCCATCACCCGATAATAAAAAACATGCACTACTCTAACGGGACTAATGACCAAAGCAGTTGACGTGCCCGGAACCACGAAAAAATCAATCAATGAATCAATCAACCACTGCTTCCAGGTACCTTTCCCTTCCACATATTATGAGTTACACCTTTTTCGAGAAAGTGAGTATTGTTATCCTTTTTAGCGGTGAGACATTACAAAACGTTGCACGGGTGTCAGAGACCACATGCGTGCACTCGGGCAACGGCTTTCTTTCAGTACTTTACGCGACTTAACAAAATGTTGGTGGCAAATATGCTAAGAGTTTATTTCTTTGGAGCATTTACTAAAAGTTAGTTATGTATGCAACGAAGGAAAGTTGTCAGATAAGTAAAATATACCAAATACAATGAAAATAATATTTCAGACTATTTCATATTTTCAGTCGTGTTAATTTACCTACAAACCATTAAATACAATAATTAATTATTTAAAAATATATCTCATTATTGAAAATAATATCCATATTTTTTTCTGGTATCCTCCTTTGATCAACATTATAAGGGTAAATTGAAGGGGACTGCAAGCAGAAGGGTCTGTGAGTTATTGGTTTAGTGGTGTATTGCCGTTGACTTCTACATAATTGAAAAGATTCAAGGCGTTGTCATTGTCAACAATACTGTTTATTTCAATAAGAGTAGCTTTCAATGACTTAGCCATCATTATCATTATATTTTTTTAAAATCAGAAAACTGATGATTATGGCTAAGCCATCTAAAGCTGCTCTTATTGAAATAAACAGTATTGTTGGCAATGATAACGCCTTGAATCATTTTAGGGTCGGTGAGACCAGGTGCGAGCACTGACAGAAATAGGCGCGTGTGCTGTCGGGTTAACGTGACAGGACTGATATCTATGGCAGAGTGATATGAGAGGAACACTTGGACTGACATTTCAGCGGAGTCACATGTTAGTGGATGAAACGTAGCCATAGATTTTCCTAGTGAAAGTCATGTATAAGCAACTAGCCTTTTCCTTTGTGTTTATTCTCACATCACAACTATTTTTTCTAATGTAATTGTAATACCAATGATTCTACTTTGTCAACAAACAATTGTGGTGATATTACTGTTTCAAAATTGAGCGTATTCTTGAGTTTCACAGAAAATATTGCTTAATCATATTTATGAATTCTGATGTTAAATTTCTTGATGTAAGAGGGTCTATTACCTGTAGTAATATCTAATTCGCTGTGTTCTTAACCTCCCAGCTCTATTCACCATTAAATTTCTCTTTATTTTGTGCCGTAGCAAAGCTTCTGTGAAAATACTTGTATATGCAGTCTTGTTAATTGATATAAAATTACAGAGCTCTTTTTTGTTTTCGCTTTGCATTCCTTCCTTGCACAATAAATACGCAGCTTTGTTCGCACTGAAACCCATTCTTATAAGTCTTCCTAGCTCCCCCTATGTTGGTGTTTGTTGTTACGAAGGTAGCCCTTTGTTAACAGCTACACATAACAAAATTTTACCACAAAAGTATAATTATCTTGTGCTGTGGGGAAACTTTTGTTTTCGAAAGACCCAAGCCCTGCATAGAGTGCACTTATCAGCGGCGTATGGACAATACAATTTCGTGATCGACGTCATTCATTGCCTGAATGCCATGGGTTGATTCGTTGTTAATGATTCCGGGCGCGTCAACAGCTTAGGTCATTAGTCCCGTAAGTGTAGTGTATGTTTTCCCCCTCAGATGATGGCAGTGATTCCCCCCCGCTGGATAGCGAAATCCGGCGCCGACCTACCATCGACTAGCGGGCTTTCCCACTAACCAGGACTCTCCCACCAGCGGGACACCGCCCCAGACAGGACAAGCTCTAAGCTCCCTCTTAAATGTGGTGTAGTGCATGTTAGTGTGTGTGTATGTGTAAGGGGAGCGGATAGAACAAGGAAGAGGAAGGAAAGATCGCGCGCGATCTGTGCCCCCTTTGTTAGGGTACTGCTCCGACATTCGCCGGGTGTTGATCGGAGAAACCACGGAAAACTACCGATCAGAGCAGCCGGCCGCTAGAATTCTCCTCCAGACAACCATATGAACTCGACCTAACTGAAAAGCTAGTGTCGACAATCCTGCTGCCATCCGGACTCGAACCTAAGACTCGTGGTCTGAGGCGCTGCAGTGACATTGGTTGATGCACTGAGCTAGTGAATACCATGGGTCAACTCACAGGCGTCACATTGATATACCACAACTATATTGTAAAGTCATACGGGCGCTCTCTTGGCGTAGCATAGTTATTTCAAACGAAAGCTTCGAAAGTTTACAAACGACAAAGATCGCGACACTGTCGTTCTTGTTAAGCGTGCTTTTTATTCGCTTTTCGGGGATGCGCTGTTTTTGTGAGTAATATGAGGAACAAGGTTGTTCTTATAAATTCTTCTCAATGATATCGCAGACTATTTGTTTTAGTTATACACGCAATACTCATTCATACAATGCAAATGTTCATTACAAACAGCTCTATTTCGAAGGGGCAAAGTCAAATAATACACATGTAAGAACTAGAAGCTAACAGCGAGTACTTTGTTGCCAGGATTTTCTTGCAAATGTGTGCGAAAAGCACTAAGATTTTCGAAAAACTGATCGTGACCGTGAATTTCGAAATCTATCTATAAAGAACAGATTTCCCTCATTAAGGAAAATAAATTATCTTTAATAGTTTAGTTGTAGGAAACGAAACACTTGAAATTTTCAATTTTCGAAAAATCAGAGTTTTCAACGAACATGAGACTTACACCATTCTTTTAAACGTCCTTTACACTATCCAACAAAAAAATAATTATAAAAAGCAATGAATCCATTTTTTTTGAAAATTTGGAAAATATCTCAGGGCCTTCATGTAAAATATCCCCCAAACTTAAAATATCGATTTCAAATTCAAGGGCCTACGAAATGAGCCGTGATATATTGGGAAATATCAAATTTGGAGAAAATCGGCTGAACAGTTTAGCCGCTAGCGTTGTTCACAGACGGACGGACAGACGTTTTGCGTCATTTGATTTTTGTCTATCAAGGGCCCACAAAACATTGATTTTGACTACATAACATGTTAGAGGATTTTCTCCTAAATATGGCAACTAGATTTATCAACTTTTTCGTTACCAGAGTCGTGTAATAAGCGTTTTTTTGCCGAAAAAATGCCGTTGGTTCGCACGGTATTACATAACTTTCTTTCTACTCCGTAGCGAGAGAGTAAAAATGTTTTGAGTGTACACTCTGTGGTACAACTATAAAACAGCTTATGATACTGGCACATTGCTATGTTTCTAAACAGTTTCGTATATATTCAATCATCCTTCTCAAATAGCGCCTACAGTGCGTATTAGGACGTCTCGATTCTTCTCTCTCCGTCTCTTCTTTATACAAATTTAGATACCCTTTCTAAGTGACACCAAAGCAATTCACCAAAAAACTTATTTATGCAAGGAGTGTGTGAATCAAGTCCCATATGGGAAGCGCGTGTCTCAGGAAGAAGAAAATGTTTTAACTACTTTCTTGTTATTCTTACGAATTTACATACTTTATTTACTTATCCGATCTCGATACAAATGTAAAAGTCGCTGACATGAAACTAATGGGATTTTCACAAATATTGCTAATAGCGCTCTAAATTTTCTCATCCTTGTAAACTTTTCTGTTAACATGACTTTAACGGAGATTCCAGAAAAAAAAATTATTGCTGCAAAGGCAAAAAGAAAAATCCCAAAAGAAAAGGATATGTAATTTTTTAGCTACTAGGCAAATTTAAAATATATTAAGTAACTTATCGATCTATTGGGCACATGAGGAAAAGGTAACTTATTCAGCTATCAGCCAGAGAGGTGGGTGATGGAGACGATAGAATCCATTCCCCTAATCTAAGGCGGTTTTAAATAGTCCTCCGATTCCTGAGAGATTCGCGCCAACGTAATGTCAATAATTTTGATATTTTGTATCCCCAATATGTAATAATATCAACAATATTTTCACACTACATTATTTATTTCGTTGTAGTTTAAATTCTTTTGTTTTTATTTGAATGTTTTTTGTTTGTATTAAGAGAATTTCTTTAGTTTTATTCTTGATGGCGAGATGGTCAGTCATATTTCTATTTACTACTACAACACTAATTTAGACAGTGTGTTAATACAGTAGGTGGTTTCATTTTATGAGAGGCTTTTAATTTTTATTTAAATTTTACTTTCTCGTATAGGTACGTATATATGGAGATACGTAGTATACAGAAAGTTATGTAATGCTAATAATAAAAAACGACGGATTTTTGGCGGAAAAAATTTATTACCGGGCTCTGGTGTCCAAAAAGGGTATAAATCCAATTGCTAAATTAACAGAAAAAATACCTAAACACGTTGTGTAGTCAGAATTCCTTTTTTGTGGGTCCTTGATGCCGAAAATCCAATTGGAAGCAAAATGTCCGTCCGTCCGTCCGTCCGTCCATCTGTGAACACCACTAGCGCTTGAACCACAAGTACGATCTTTTCCGAATTGATGAATCTGGTTCTAGTTGAAGCTTTCAAATTTTGAAAAACATTTTTTTAAATTTGGGGGTATTTTACACGACGTCCCACGGATATTTTCAATATTTTCTTGGAAACGGCTCCAATTTTTTCTTTAAATTTCTTGTAAGATAAGAACAAAATACTCTTATAGAGGTGGCATAGGTGAGAATTTCACGGTTAACTCTGAATTTTCGAAAATTGGAAATGTTTGGATTTTTCCGGTGTCTTCCTAAAATTACAAAATTGAAGACAGATTTTTACTTCAAATGAAATTTGCTGTGCATAAATAGTTCTTTCAATAAATTCTTATAGACTTTCTTGGAAATTTTAGTAGTTTACGTGCAATAGTACGTGCAATATTTGGAATTTTTAAGTATTACAAAAACAAGATTGTTTCAAAAACGGCTCCAAATTTTTTCTTTAAATTTTTGGTCAGGCTAGTGGCAAACGAACTCTATATCATGACATAAA
This sequence comes from Teleogryllus occipitalis, assembly GCA_011170035.1. NCBI lineage: Eukaryota > Metazoa > Arthropoda > Insecta > Orthoptera > Gryllidae > Teleogryllus > Teleogryllus occipitalis. The sequence goes on along the minus strand of BLKR01001322.1, from coordinate 38,728 downwards.
CGTCATATTGCTCTATTCTTTTGTTTTTTCAAAACTTTTAAAAATTTAATTTTTTGTCTCTCACGTCAGTAATATTTACATTAAATGCAATTTCTTTATACTATTATTTTTATGAGCAAATGTGCTTTAAATAATGTGAAATAAAATTTCTCGAAATGTCAACAGTTTTCTGTAAAAATGAACCCAATATTCCGCATTTTCACAAACGCTCAAACGCCATTTTTTCAACAGTGGCTCCGAATTTTTTCTTTACTTTTTCTAATAGATATTGCTAATTGCACTTTTTAATATGACGTTAAGTTTGTTTTGGTATATTCATGTTTTTTCAAAAAATATACAAGTATAATTTTTTTGAAATACTTGGCACGCCCTTAATATGGCCATTTCCATCGATTCGTATGCATTATTACATTTGTGAGTAGATATGCTTCAAATTACGTCAAATGAGCCTTTTCGAAAACTCAATAAATTTCAGTGAAAAAGAGCTTAAATTTCGCATTCACGGTAATGCTTAATTGCCATTTTCTTAAAAATCATTAAACTTTTTCAGTGACAATTTCTCTTTAGGACGAGTTTTCACTCTTCTCAATATTCTTGAACTAATGATTCAGTTGTATTACTAGGAAAGCAAAAGGTTGAGAAATTGTCAAAAAAATGTACTTTGGGCGGCGATAGATGGTAGCTGGCCAGAGAATGGAGCAAGATCGTAAAGCCAGTCAACACCAAGAAAATTAGAAAACTTAGGTACGAGAAAGTCTGTGCCATTCTGTAGCAGTTCTAGTTTATCGTTTTATCTACCAAGAAAAACTATTTCGTAACTAGAATCAAGTTTTGACATGAGTTGCTTCAAAAATAATTATGACCATAAATATAGATCTCTTTTCAGATATTTAGGCGGTTTGCGGGATGGTACACGTCTAAAAATTTTTGACTTGTTGAATGTGATTAGAAAAAGGCTAGAAGCATCATATTTAGTGGGTGTGGACCTTTGACCTTGTTTTTATTTATACTCAAAATTAGAAAAATATCTGAGCATTTCGAGCGCACTTCAGAAAAAATTAAAAACACACGCGAACATCCATTCTAATATTTAAAAAATGTTTCTCCTAGTAGTAAACAGTTCAAAGAAAATGTTTTTTGCATTGAGCCTCATATTATTTCTGATTTATACCAATGGTTTTACTACCGAATTCAAAAGAGGAGGTTTGTTTTCAAACCTCAATTTCCAAAATACGTAATCTTCGATTATCGATTTCATTTCAACTATCAGAATTTTCAAAAATTGCAAACGTTTGAATATTATCGGCGTGTTCTATCTCTACAATTACAATATCAAAAATAGTTTTATTTTCTTACAAAAAGTCCGTTTATGGACATCTTTAAATAAGGTTCTGTTAAAAGTTTCGAAAATATAAGTCGTTGTTGCATGAATTTTGCCTGAAATATAAACACTTTTTTAAATATTTTCTCAAAATAGCTCTACATGTTTCTTTCTCACAAAGATTTCAATCTAATAGAGCAAAGGCCACTTATAGAGATGGCACACGTCTTATTTCCGTGAACTCGTTTTACTTAAAAAAATTGCAGAAAATAAACATAGCAAAAGTACAAAATTGTTGAAATAAAGTTCAAAAGTTCAAAAACTATATTTTATATTAAAAATTATATCTTTAAGGTCTTTTTTAAAAGACACGAGTACATTTTGTGTAATTTCTTTGAATAAAATTAAAGTATAAAAATAGTTTTTCTCAAAAACTGTCTCTAAATTATTTTTAATTTTGTACTAGGATAGAACAAAGAACGCTAAAAAATAGCGCAATTCTAATTAATGTTGAACTGTCTTAATTTTCATAATTTGCTGACAAAATGCCAGAAAGTAGATGCTGTTGTAGCATAACTAGTTTTTACTCTTTCGTTTCTGAATAAACAATGTACATATTTAATTGATCTTTATGTCATAAATATCAACCAAAAATGTCTCTAGTATCTGAATAAAGTCTCCATAAGAAGGAAAGCAGTCACGAGAGACAAAAATATCAGAATATAACTATTTTATGCGTGAAAGTTAACACCAAATGTTGAAAAACTGCCTACCATGAAACAAACATTTTAGAACACAGTTAAGTTTGAAAATACTTGCTCGGAGAGCATCCACCAAAGAGCAGTTAAAAGTTTCCAAATGAATTTTGAAACATCTTCTGAACCACGTTGAACTCGCTTCCGTGCATTTTTATAGCCGGAAGTTTCCCTTCAGAGGATACGCAGCCGATGTTTCCATCGACCTACCAGTAATATTAATGGAAGCAGCAGCTACGTGTGGTGAAAGAACGCATTGCACTGAAAAGGACACTACGGAAAGACAATTTGGCTTGTTTGTTCTAAATGTGTACATATCATTTACCGACGCGACACCAATGTCACAACGGCTACTATTTATTCAAAAACGAAGTTTTATATACACGAGGATGGGAACTAATGTCACTGAAGTGCCTATGACCGGAAGTGCATAGGTTTTGGATCCCGACAGTGGCAGGATTTTCGAATTCATCCGCTGTCTGAAGGAGAATTCCAGCGGCCGGCTGCTCCGATCGGTAGTTTTTTGTGATTTCGCCGATCAACACCAGAAGAATGCCGGGGCAGAGCCCTAACAAATGGTCCACAGACTTTGCGCGATCTTTCCTTCCCCTTTCTTGTCCTATCCTCACCCTTATATACACACACGTACATGCAGTATACTACCACAAATGATGAGAGATCAGTTTGGGAGCTTAGAGCTTGTCCCGGTTGGGGCGGTGCCCCGCAGGAGAGAGGTAGTAATTGATTGATTTTTTCGTGTTTCCGGGCGCGTCAACTGCTTTGGTCATAAGTCCCGTAAGTGAAGTGCGTGTTTTCCCAGGAGATGGCGGTGATCTTCCCCCGCTGGATGGCGAGATCCGGCGCCGACCTACCGTCGGCTAGTGGGGTTTCCCCCTAACCAGGACTCTCCCACCAGCGGGGCACCGCCCCAGTCGGGACAAGCTCTAAGCTCCCGACCGGTCCCGGGAATATGTGGTAGTGTAGTGCATGTTAGTGTAAGTGAGGGTATAAGGGGAGAGGATAGGACAAGGAAAGAGGAAGGACATATCGCGCGCGGTCCGTGGCCCGTTTGGTGGGGTACTGCTCCGGCAGTCGCCTGGTGTTGATCGAAGAAACCAAGGAAAACTACCGATCGGAGCAGACGGCCGCTAGAATTCTCCTCCAGCCAGCGACTAAATTCGACCTCTCTCTCCCTTCTCTGTTCTCTCTCCCTTCCTCTCTCCCCCTCTACCTGTCTCTTTCTCTTCCCCTCTCTTCCCCCCCCCCTCTCTCTACATTCTGCGCCCTGCGTCACACGGCAACGCCCAGTGACAACGACGCCCAGGTGAATTGGAAATAACATTTAACTGAAGCCTCATTTTGTACTGCAGAGCCATCTAGTGGAGAGTTACAACAAAGTGAACAGCATAAAAACCTTCATGAAGAGAGACACCTAACACTCACCGTGCTGGACACTCGAATTGTCATGAAATTTCGCCAGCAGGTAGAACACCATTCAATACCCGTTTATCAAAACTTTGAAGAGCTATGAAGTATTAGAAATAGAGGCATTTTTTCATTAAGATCTTTCGTGACCTCCGCGCCTCCCGCAGTGGGCGAACCGTTGCACCGCATGCGTCAGGAGTGTTATGCGTCTGTGACGTCAACCGGTGTCAGATTTGTAGCGCGTTCCTTCTTTCACGACTGATGGCAAAGGCCATTTCCGTTGGTCTCTTTTCAGTTTCAAGTGCACTGATTTTGTTTTTTCCTAGGGCTTTCATCCAGCGCTTTACGTCCCGAAGGGACGCATATTCGACCATACACTAGACAAACACTTGCGGACTCGTCTGATCTGGGGTCAGCAGAACGCGAGGCCCTCCGCGACAACACATACATACAAAGTCAAGGGACAAACAGCCATGCCCAAGGCGGGACTCGAACCCGCGACCCTTCGGACCGAAGCGCTGAGTCGGTACACGCTCTTAGCCACTTTGGCCATCCAGGTCAGCTGATGTGCACTGATACGCGTTCTTAATAATTCCACCGAAGACAGTTGTAAGGATACCTTAAACTAATGTTATTTTTATGGAAACTGAAAAAGAAACCTGCATATAGCGCACTTGATGACATTTATGTTACACTATGTTTAAATAGTTTTCTATTAGGCTTTATTGTGTGATACTTTTGATTCTAACCTAAAAGTGAAATGTATGTATGCACGTATGTATGCAATTATTTATTGTACCTATATCGAGGTAACATTTTCAGGATCCCATATAGATGCAATAACTTTATTTGGATTATTAATACATGTGTTCGGCCTTCTAATCTCTAAACCCACCACGTAAACACCAGTTTTTTTTTTCACCATAGATGTTACATGCCCTCCGAGACAACTGACACCCAGCCGACAGATACGGTGATAACGGTGGCGCGGTTCACGAGTATCAGCCGCAGGACCGTCGGTCATGATTTCCGTGCTTTGTCAGGTGGTAAGGTCAAGAAAGGTCTCAATACAAATTGTCTAAAAAACACTACTTGCAATGTCTCATAGCTCTTAAAAAAGTATGTAGGGGTTCTGAAAGTTGCAGAACAAGCTGGTAAAATTTCATGTCAATCCGAGTGTCCAACATGGTGAGTCATTAGATGTGCCAATACACGAGTACCGGTCATGAGTGCTTGCAGTTAAGCAATATGAAGTGAAGTTGACGATAGTTATGTTTGCTCAGAAACATTGGAAAATTTCTCTTCACTTCGCAATTGCCCTTTGACTTAAAAATATGAAGGATTTGTTTAAATAAGCGTACTTAAATAATCATGTTAAATGCAACCCGCAACACCGCCGAATATTTTTTAATGTTAATCGTTAAATAGCTCATAAACGAAGTGTTTTACGGCCTTAAAAACTAAAATTGTCATGTCAGGCTAAAGTCCTCAAAGAGACGTTTCTCTCACTATAATCTACAGGATCAGATCTTCTTTAACAATCTATTACATTTTTGCTGGTTCGGTGCTTCTCGATTCTACCTCAGCTCTTCAGAGCCTGTAGAATCTGCAACTGTACGTGAAATTAAACTAATTACTTATAATTCAACGCGATTGAATTACACAGGTGTACCTCTCTGATCGATAATATTATTAATAAGAATGGTTTTTATTGATGAGGGTATATTTTATTGCTATCAATTACAAGGAAACACATAGATTAAGTGACGGAGGATAAGAAGATCTTCAACAAAAATAAATATTATAGGCTTAATATGGAAATGGAAAAATAGGGAAGATAGTGGCGTTTAACATGCGATAATTCTCGCACAGGTACGCTAGTTTTATTTATTTCTTGTTCGGATGCATCACCAAATCTTTCCGCCATTTCGTACACTTTGAAAAAGACAATGGAAAAGCACGCTTAGATGTAAATAAACACAGGGATCAATATACACCACGTCCTAAGACAAGGCCATCTTCAATTGAAGATAGTCTTGCTTAAGAGAGAGAAATAGCAGCTAATGATTGGTTATCCATAGCAATTGTTTTATGTCAATAATAGCTTGAGAGCACCAATATAATATTTGAATGAGTCGTTTTGTTAACGTTTCAGACTCTGAAATTGAATCTAATTAATGATTCCGTTGCGAAGAATAGCAAAAGAAACAGATAAAATATGAGGAAATAATTTCCAGAATTTTGTGAAGAACAAATTGACAGCACAAACTACAAATGAAATTATAGACATTTTGAAAGATTGGGCATTTAATATGCAAAGATTAGATAGTGAAGAGTACGAATAATCACAACTATGTGGAACGTTATATCCAAAATTAAACAGGAAAATACTTTAATGAGTACTGACATATGTTCAATCCATTCGAAATTAACTTCTGCTAATTCAGCTTCTGCGTCTTCCATTTAAAATACTTCCATAGAATTCCGAGACATGGAAAACAACTTCCTTTAACTTTACTAATTGTGTTTTTAATCAATGTTCTTGTAAGTAGTTTTGATATAATTTTTTAAAATATTTTACCATAAAGTTGAAACATAGTTGAAATCATTTTATGCATTAAACTGTTATTCATTTTTCCCTTGGATATACATATTATTTCAGGAGGCAATAAGAACTCGGAACTGAATGAATGTTTCACATAACCCGGTAGCAGTTTTGAGCAATATTTATCTTTTTCGTCATTTCGGTGATGATTTTAACTATCCATTTGATTCGTATGTGTAAATTCGTGATATAATCATACTAAATATGACTTGAAGTACTGTGATGACCAGTAAATTCACTCCTCGCTTCGTTTACTGGTTATCACAGCCCTTCTCAAGATATTACTTCCGAAAAGCTACATAGTTTCCTTAAATTATTTCTCTGCTTCTCTGGATGTTTTGAGGAGATTCTGTGGAATGAAGCTTCATATGCTCTTCATAAGCTTCATGCCTCAAAGTACGTAATTAAAACGAAGGATATGCAACTAGGTTAGTTTTCATATGCAACCTATCTGACAAAAAATGTGAACGAACATTTATAAACGACATTCTCATTATGGTGGTCGTTCAGCTTTAACTGGGCCATTTCATATTCTTTGACGTTAAAATCTTCAAAGGCGTGAGTATCTCCAGTATTTTGGTCGGAGTAGCATTTTAATGGATCTACGTGATACACGTATGTAGATGTACTATCACGAAGGTACACATTAAAAGAAAGTAGTAGCAGACTTTAGCAAATAAAATTTCGTAGAGTATATCTCGAAGCACTGAAGATATGTAAAGTACCACTTCGTCTGCTTTTTAGTTTCTCCATATTCAGGACTGTTCTTTCCTTTTTTCCTGGAATTACATCAATTCAGAAGGTTCCACTTTCTTAAATTATTTTTATTCCTTCCCTCTCGATTATTCCGTCCTTTGAAATTGTATTTTTTCTGCTCATCTGCTTGTTTATCTCGTTCTCATTATTTGTTCCCTTCTTTTATTAATTTCATGTTTGAATTTTTTATCCTCCATCATTACTGTCTCTTATTGATTTCAGTAGTATGAAAGTTTCACATTCTATCAACGTAAACAGTATTTGATGGTGGCACGGGTGAAAATTGTTTCATCTCTGTAAATTTGTTTGTCATTTGTTTATATATTAATATTATTATAAATAAAACCGAAGAAATGTCAACCTTGTTAACTTTATGACCATCCCATATAAAGTACTAAAATATAGTTGGTGCCAAATACTATTTACACAATACAGGTCACTTTGAACCTTTCTCGCATAATTAATATGAAACAACTGATTACTAGCGAACCTGGGACTAATTCAAATTTCAATACATATTTCGAGTTCTTTGGTTTCTTATAAACATATTACTTACGGTATTATTACTATCATTACTTATTTTTTCTTTTATATCTATATATTAAATTTACTTTTTTTTTGAAATACAAACGTAAAAGTACAATATTCCAAGCAGTACAAAACTGTGATTTGATAATTAAATATCTGAGTTTAATTGGAGAATTATAGCATTTACATATTAAAGCGCTTAGATGACGAAGTCTTTAAGGACTTGTAGACTTCGTGACTTACAACTTCTCATAACGAAGAAATCGTAAAAAGATTCTTCTAAATTTCATAATTTGTGCAATCAAATACATCTCACACCTTCCAAGTCATATAGAAAAGTCACTAACGACCAAACGAAAATATGTTCATCACACTGCGAAACGTAATCGTAAGAAACTAAAAAATCTATCGAACGAGTATATAATTCATACTTTATGGTTATGACAGTTCGGGTCAATAGGGGCGCTAGCTTCAAGTGCCTCCCTTACATTTCAGTGTTATGATAATATTTCAGACTCTTGGCGTCCGTTAAAATGTCAAGCAAAAATCTTCACGTTACGCCGCCCCAAAAATCCTACTAAATTAAACCTTCACAATGCATATATTCCGTGGACCTCCTCACCGATAAAATACTTAGGAGTGTTGCTTGACAAAAGATTAACATGGAAACCACACATAAATGTGACAAAGTATCTTCAAAAATATCACAACTCTTCCCTTTAATCAATGCATATTCTTCATTGAAAGTCGAATGCCGATTGCTACTATTTAAGTCCTTAATTCTCCCAACTATGACTTATTGTCCAGTTTGGGGTTGTGGAGCAACTAGCAATCTCCAAAAATTTACAGCCATTCAGAATGTATTTTTAAGAAGAACTTTAAATGCCCCCTGGTTCATTCCGAAAACCCAGATTCGCAGAGAATTGAAAGTGCCTTCATTAAGCTTTCACATAACACAAATAGCCCAAAATTTTTACCAAAACCTTCACACTTCCCCATGCTCCTTAATTTTCAGCCTAGGTCGCAATGCTGCATACTCACGTATTATATCCATGTATCCCAAAGACCGATTCAAACCACCGTAATCCCCCCATAACTGTCAATAGATCAACTGAAACAGTCTTCAACCTCGCTTCATCTACTTTAGTCCAATGTTTACGTTATTCCGAGTAATAAATGGAAGGCCATTCTCAAAAAGTAAAAAACTATATATTTCATAATTTAACCTCCTCGAAAGACAAGTATGTCGAACGAGAAGAAATAAATTTTAAAAAAAGAATCTTGGACATCCTGCTTCTTCACCACCGAGATAGAAATCTACAAAACTTGACTTTTTCTGACGGAAATATTTATCCAGCAATTATCCTGCGTTACTCTGTTCCCACTACTAAATCCCCGAACTAATTCAGTTGCATTCTATGACAATTAACAAATACAAATATAAACTAAGGAAAAATAAAATATTTTGACTGGTGTATACGCCCTTAAGCCCCTGGAGATTTATATTTCATACCAATACTTGCAATAAATTTCCACATTGTAAACAAACTATTATTGAATTTTGGACCACTATAAAATATCTACAACCCGTGATAACAGTGGATCTCAGCTTGCCAAAAGTTTTTTTAAATATCTAAATGAACATCTTTGCTTCTGTTTTAAACAATTAAAAAAATAGTATTTAGACGCATCCTCAATTCCTCTCAAAATCCTTTTTTCATTTACTCTTGTACCTCTGGTATATTGCCAAATGGACCCAAGAAATTTAAAAATTCACCAAGAACTGCACGAAACGTAATAGTTTTAGTCTCCTGAATCATAAAGCGCACTTCCCTCTACAAATCATTCTGTCACAGTTTTAGAAATAAAAGGTATATCATTCATATTTTCCTTTCGTTCCTGCAATCCAAAAATATATAATCAAAAGAATTTGAATGATTTACTGCCACTAAACTAAGAACCATGTCATATAGAAACAAAACAATCATGAGCATTTATACATATTTATTATAAAAGAAAGTCCAACTTACCGTCAAAAGTATGTACGAAGAAAACGTGGCCCAGATACAAACAGTTCGCGTTAGATAATTGCATGTTAAATACATGACCACTCATGTAGATATTTAGTACATGTTTCTCATTCATGACGGTTTTCATGACACATAAAATAAAGAACCACTCATCAGGGATAAGATTCATTGTCAGCAGTTGTTTTAATATCATATGTAGTTATATTATTCATCAGCGCATTTTTCTATTGCACGTTGTACTTCTACTTAATGCCTCATCACTCAGTTCTCTCGCTTCGTTAACTTGTTTCATATTTTGTTCACCCTAAAGTACTCGTGCCAAAAGGAAGAACCTTCACTCCACTGGACTTATTTTCTTGTATTGTAAAAGAGTTTACTAAATGGATGTTGTTATATGTTGACACTGCAAAATAGCTTCAGTACATTGTTTCGGAGAGCAACAGAATAATGGATTGGGTTACTCGCAAAGCGTGGCTACCCACTTTGTAGCTCTCCTCTAGAGAAAATGCTGAAAGACAATTATTCGAGAACTATTCGTTTATCTCAGCGTGATAAACATTGATGATGGAAGAAGTTCGTCAATTTAACCTTGTCAATGTTTCGTTAGACGAACAGAAGATTATTTTCTGTTATAATTCGTGCGACACACCATTTCAGCTTGCTATCGCCTCTTACGCGATCAAAACACTGCTACCACTAGTCAAATTTAATTTCTTCCATGCTGCCCAGATGTGAACTACCACGCCTTTTTACTGACGAGGTGATCTTTTCTGTATGCGCACGGCTGCAAGATTCTTCAACAATTACATCTCGTGGTGTCATAAAGTCGTATTTCTTCGAAATCTCGACAATGGGAACGCGCTTGCGCGCTAAAGCGCCTGTGCTGAGGTTGCAATACCAACCCAACATAATTACATTAATAGTCAGTAGCATCCATACGTGCCGACCTGGATGGCCGAGGTGGCTAAGAGCGAGTACCGACTCAGCGCTTCGGTCCGAAGGGTCACGGGTTCGAGTCCCGTCTTGGGCATGGCTGTTTGTCCCTTGACTTTGTATGTATGTGTTGTCGCGGAGGGCCTCGCGTTCTGCTGACCCCAGATCAGAGGAGCCCGCAAGTGTGTTGGTGTCTAGTGTATGGTCGAATATGCGTCCCATCGGGGCGTAAAGGGTAACCGGCTGTCGGCTGGATAAAAGCCCTAGATAATAAAAAAAGAGAAAAAAAAAGAATCTATACGTGCATCTTGACGCGCGAGGCGAGGCGAGTAACCGCGAAACTTTCTTCGGCCACTTTCTTTTTAAATACGTAATGCTATTCTATCGCGACTTCATTTGGAGGACTTTTAATTCTCGGGATGTTGACATTGTACAGTATCTCCGTTACCTCGCGCGGCCTAGCGGGCTTCAAGGAAAGCTGTTCAACTATTTGTCCTTCCAAAGAGTTTCCCGCGAAAGATGTTTTTGTCTTTCCCTCTGGAAGCAATGGCACCGTTTTTTGGAGAAAAAATAGTCCGACGTGGGACGTTTAAAATGCATGCTCTTTGCTGTTAATTTGAGACAAGAAATTATTATAATGATAGGTTTCAAAGTACGGCGCCAAATTTGAATCAATTTTGACCGCCGATGTGCTAACACTATATATAAGAGCGGTGAACTCCGACCCTGTGAGACCGATCTCCATGAAAGGTTGGACATCCACGTTTTTTAACCCAGAAGTTTTATGTGTGGCTAATTTTGTTGTAACTTCACTAGATGACGCTGTAGAACAAGCAATTCATGTCAAACGCAACCCGCAACGCTCAGCAGCATTTTTGAATCTATATTGTTAAATAACTCTTAATCTAAACGTTCTAGAGATTTAAAAACTAAAATTTTGAGTTCCAAGACTTCAAAGAAACGTTTCTCACATCGTAATCTTCAGAATGAGATATTTAACATTTTATTACATGTTTTGTTGGTCTTGCGCCTTTCAATATTTTTTCACCTGCCCGGAGACGTGCAGAATATGCAACTACATGTCAGTGAGAGGGACAGAGAGAGGTAGAGACAGACAGAGAGAGTCACAGAAACAGTGTGACTGACTTGTGCCCTTGTGGGCAGAGAGAGAGAGAGAGAGAGAGAGGGGGCAGAGGGAAATGAGAGAGACGGTGAGAGAATCGGAGGGACAAAGGGAGAGGGAAGTAGAAAGAGGGAGATGAAGGGTAGAACAACATCTGCCGGATTCCGCTAGTTATATTATAGATTTGAAGTAAAGTGAATGAGAAGATTACTGAAAATAAAATATTTCAAAAATAACAACCAACCACCACAAAAGACTAACAGAGATTTGTTATGACCTCGTTCAGTTAGCGTTGGGACGACGTCTATTCGAAGCTGTTACGTAAGCTCCCGTGATCGTGCGGTGCTGACCTGGCCAATCACCTGAATAGGGTAATCACCGCGGTCCATTTCCCTCAATCGATTGGGACGGTCGTTCATGCATATATTCGTTTCATTTGCACATATAACACAGCCTCAAAGGTATTACAATTGAATAAACAGACCACTAAATTCAACGTTTGGATTAAATAGACTGCCCGAATTCTCACAGTGAGGAAATGTGATGTTTCTTGTGCTAAAACAAATGAACAAATAGGACTGAACTAGGGAGGAAGACCAGGTTCTACCAACCGACAATGAGTTTTTAGGGCGCGCTCTATCCTGGTTGGTTACGCATGCGACATCAATGTCAGTTTTTTTCGTAACATTGATATTTTTATAAATTTATAAAACTATGGTAAGACCAATAATAACATATGCAGCAGAAACAAGGATCGATAATGGAAGAACTAAGACTCTACTTAGAACATCAGAGGTGAGAACATTATTATCAATATTAGGCGTAACAAGATGGGATAGATTGAAACACCAAGTTATAAAAAAAGGAATGCAACATAATAGACATAGTAAAATTTATAAGAAAAAATAAGAGAATGGAATGAGCACGTTACCAGGTCCGACAGGAAAAGAATAATCAAGAATGCGAGAGATTCGAAACCTACAGAAAAACGCTACTCAGGCAGATCGAAGAAAAGATGGATCGACTGTATGATTTACACATCTTCTGAATCATCCTGGTGGTGAAGTGCGAAGAAAAACAGTTGTAATCTAATTAAAAGAAGATATTTTTATAACATATCGATGTATTTAACATCAATTTACTGACGAATATACTTGAAGTATGAATGCTTTGTGCTCGATATTTTCACGTGGTCTGTCTTTAATTTTTTATTGATACAAGTTTCATAATAACAAGAACTTAAAATAATCCTCAGATTTCAATAAATTGAACTTCCTTTGAGATGAATTGACCAAGGATTAAATGCGTTAGAGGAGTTTTCACCCACAACGCAGTCTATTATTTTTGTCAGATAGACGTTTATACAAGTCAAGCAGTCAGATAAAAGATTTAAATTTTTTTCTGAGCAATTTAAAAAAAAATTTTTTTCTCAGTTCACTCTAAGTTATAAATTAATAAACACGACCACAAGAAATTAAATATTCCCTCCCGTGGACATTTATTATGGAGGTTACTGAATCAGTTTTACAAACATCTTGCAATATTAACGAAGTACAATTAGATTTTATTGTGTTACTATCATGGATTGTTATTTTCTGTTAAAAGGGCTTGGCTCATTGCAAAGTCGTTAGCCTTTTATCACTGAGGCCCGGGTCCGATTCCCGTCCCGAATCTCATGTGAAATTTGTTCCAACAAAACGAGTTTGGCTGCTTCACAAGGGCTAGTCCAACAGTGCTCTAAACCCTACCCCTTTCTGGCCGCTGGGTAGTGACGCAGGGGCGCGTGGAGTAAGAGGCGCGTACGCGCAGATGCTACCTGGCGGTCCTCTTTGACAACTGACTAGACGAGACGAGACAAAAAAAAAATACAGCGCCCTCTGGAATACAGAGGGATAGGATGTTAATGGAGAATTACTCCGCGCTCAATGCTCGACCAGAAGCGAAGAGACGCGTTGCGTCGATAAGTTAGATTAAGAACGCAACGAAATTTAAAAAAGACAACTATTGCTTGTTGGGGAGCCACGGTAAACTGGGCACTCCCAACCTAACTGCTCACCGCTGCGACTGTGAGTGACATTGAAGAGATATCACGTAGCCTGAGAACTTAAATTTCACCAAAAGGATAACCCCGGGTAAGATAGTACGAAGGTCATTTTTAAAGTAAGAACTGTTTGCGCATAGCAACCGCTCACGCAGTCTCGTGACGCCCGCTCAACGACAGCCACACTTGCGCAGTCCCCAACTACGCAGTAAGTTGATTTCATGTCTCTGCCACTGTTGGTTCTACCGTAACACTGCTTTGTTGGTCGCCAAGTTAATCAATAAACCCGCCGATTGTGAAGTGCGCTCGGTTATTCGGTTTTTAAACACTAAACAAGTTCGTCCCACCGAAATTCACCGGCAGCTTCTTGAAGTTTATGGTGAAGGTTTAATGAATGGCAGTAATGTGCATCAACATCATAACATCATGACATAATAACATCAAAACCGCCGGCGGGGACTTCTGTCTAGCTGCGTCGTGCTGCTTCATGATATCGCTCGGCCTCACACTGCAGCAATGACAAAGACGCAACTGGACAACTTACGATGGGAATTACTGGACCATCCCCCCTATTGCCCTGACCTGGCACCATCAGATTTACATGTTTTTCCTAAACTTAAAGAATACCTTTGTGAAAAGTGCTTTGAAAATGATGTGTTGAAAGAAACTGTTACTAACTGGTAAAATGCTCAGGCGGAAGAGTTCTCTGATGAGGGGGTCCAAAATCTAGTGCCACGACTGAACAAATGCTTAGATATTCTTGGTGACTATGTAGAAAAGTAAAAATATGTTCATAGTTAAGTTTTTGTTACAGTTCATGTTCACAATAAAGTTGCTGTTACTCCACTTAAAAACGGTCCTTACTTAAAAATGACCCTCGTAAAAGGTTTGCCTAGATCAAATGACGTATAATGGTTACATCTTTCTAACACAAAAAATAATATATTTTGAAAGGTTTCTTAGTCCCCGTCCCTCTACTCAGACTCCTCTACAGCCAAAAACTTTTTTTTTATTTCGGCAAATTAACACTATTTTATCTGACTGAAAAATATGATAAATCACAAAACAATTAATACTATTAGAAAAACATTTTTGGGATATTTTTTGAGAGCAAAATTCAAACAAAAAAATATTGTTGAAAAATTAAATAATATTTTCAATGTTTTAGAACCATGAAATAGGCTTGAAAAATCTCAAATTTTCTCTTAATGCAACATTTTGTGAGTTTTTTCAGATTTTTTCGACAGTTGGACTGCAGTTAAAAAAAGTAAAAAAATCCGGCTTTAAATCACCTTGACTTTAAATATGCTTTGAAAATGACTTCAACAGTTCTGTGCATTTATCTTAGAGTATATTATACTTTGTACACATTGTTGTAGCAGCCAGTAATATTTTGACTTCAAAATGTAGTTACAAATTGTCATTTTTTTAAAATCTTTATAATCCACAGTGTAAGTTAACCATAGGCTTAGGAAAGACGAGAGTTTTCGACAGTTTATAAGAAAATAATTCGTTCACAGGTAAAGGATAAGTGGGGGACATGTGAGGAAAGGAAGGGGAACATGTTGAACTCGGATTTGCCAGAACCGTGCAAAAATCAACAACCTGAAATGAATTGAACGTTCTTAAGTGAGGACGTAAAGTTGGGCCAAGAGTTAGAAGCAGAGATGAAATACTAGAATGCTTGAAGCAGAGTTGTATAATTATGTGGAACATTTGAAGTAAAAAAAGCAACCTTATCTCATATTGACGGAGCACTGTAAAAAATTGAATGGGCGAAAATATTCGGGAGAGTTATCATATTTACAGCTATTGGATTTATGATACTTGAAAACAATGAATCGTCTGTATGAGGAGGAGCTCAAATGAAGGACTTTTATTTTGAAACGTGAAAAAGACATATACATAGAAATCGTTATTTAAAATTATAAATTTAGCCACACTTTCATTATTATTTCCATTTAGAAAAATATCGTGAAAGTTAATTTTTGATTAAGAATAAATGTTATATCTTACTTTGAATTTGAAAGTGTTTTAATTTAATGATTTTTCAGTAAGTTGCTTTATTCAGACCCTGTATTACTAGAGAATCATTAGCCCTGAAAAAATATTGAATAAATGTACTTTACTTTCCCCTATTTTATAGAATTATTTCATTTTTAATTAATGGAAAAGGTAAAAAAACATTTCACTACATAATATCGTGAATACGCAGTGACAATCTCGAAACAAGTCTTACCGTAACGGGTTGGGAGGCTGTGTTATACGGCGTGAAGGGAAACAAGACTCTCGTTTCACCGTGAGTATTCTAGCAATTTCAGAAGAACTGCGAGTTGTCGAGGCAAGATGACGAATAGCATGGTCCCTCAGATCGGAGCAGTCCTTTCACAGTGGCAGCGATATTGCTACTGCGCCGCTGCAATATCGTTGCACCAAGATGTCGTTCGTAAACTGCAATAGTAGAACAACTAAAAATATCAGTTGTTCACATAAATGGGTTGGACGTTCTCACCTTGCATTGAAATGCATTATTCTTACATTAACACTTCTGCCATTTGCTGGTGGTATATATTGGGCTGTAAGATATGCTGCTGTTGCTGCTTCAATGTAAACCAATCTGCAATTTCGGGAGAGCATTAACTCAAAAATCGTAATTTTGAGTTTTGCCACTATTAGAGCCCACGAGGGATATGGCGACTTACGAACGTGTTCAGATACCGTGGTCTGTTGTAGCGACTGTCATTGAGAAACGATTTATTTCACTCGAATTTGATACTGCAATACGTGTTTCTTTTGTAATTTTTGGAAGGTTCTTTGAAATCTTTAGGCAAACATTTATTTTTTTAAATTTTTATCATCATTTTTTACATTTATTTAGACCAACGTTTCGAAGGTCATCAGCCTTCATCTGAATTATAGTAATATGTTTTATCTTTTGATTTTGAAATGATAATATCTCACTCGTGCTTTTTTATTCCTGAATAAAAATTAATAAAAATTAAAAAAATAAAAACATGCATAAATATTCCAAAGGACCTTCCAAAAATTACAAAAACATAAAAAAGGCAGCCTTATAAATAATATTAACAAACTTAACATTCGTAAAGAAAATATGTGTTGCTGTTCGTAAATTTAAATTATAATTTATCACTTCAGAGGAAATATGTTGATAAACACCAATTGTCCCATGATAATAAATAACCTATTTTCAACTGATTTCACTTGCGCTAAAGTACCCCTTACTACGGCGCTGATGTTAAGATCGCTGCCACCAGTGGTAGTCCGTGCTAAAATCGCCCTGAACGATTTTATGCATGAAATACGATCATGTAGTATTTAGATAAATAAATTGTAGATGTTTTTTGTTATTTTTATTTTTGTGTGCGTATCCTCTTTTCTAGATGCGATTCCACCAAGTTCGAAAATTGCGAGGTTACTACTGATAGTTTCCTTTCTCGATGTTTGATGCTGAAAATTCTTAGAGGATCATTCATTTACTTTGACGTTTCAATTCTTCACACTTCAAAAAGAAGCTATCATTTGGGACGTAATGAGGCTTTATTCCCCGAAGAGAAACCCAAAATCACTGAAACTTAACTATCGATGTCCTCAGTTCGATCATAATGACAATAAACAAAATTACTTGTGTTAAATAGAGAACCACTATTCTTCATTATTCAGTTCTATTTTCAAATATTTTCACATACCTGTATTTCAATATGGTCTTTGATTGCTGGAATGCTAGTGTCGAAAATCCTGCCGCCGTCAGGACTCGAACCTAGGACGAGGCGCTGCAGTGTCATCAGTTGATGCACTGAGCTACCGCTCCCGGTATGGTCTATGACAATAACATTTAAGTTTTAACACGCGTCTAAGATTTTATATTAATACCTTTCAAACATTTTTCAAAATTGAGAAAATTTAATAGAATCCTAAATATTGAAATTTGGGTGGGGGATGTGCCTAGTATCACAGTTTTACCTGCGTAAATCGGTTCCATCAACATTGGTACTCCTCAAATATTTGTATAACGTGACTAGGGTCTCATTATGACGTGGCATTGTAAGAAGAAAAGGTTGCTGTGATGGCATTGGCGTATACATTTCAGAAACGACAAACCTCGTTCTTTACCCTCTGGGGGAAAGGGCTTTGTGTACGCCTTTTCATATCTCTTCGTCTGTTTTGACATCTGCCCGAGTCAAAATAAACACAACTGGACGCAGGGTCCGAGACGCTTTTGTTTCGGATGAAAAATAAAGGATTGTAAAAGATCCACTCTGAAGAGACTCCGGGTATATTTTTAGCGGTGGATGTGCACTTGTGTCAGTGAAACGAATAAGAATTCCATTATCCGCAGGGCGCACTGTGAGTACACATATACAAAATTCGAACCAGAACACAGACACACTGAGTATTTGCAAAAGTTGTGTAACCTTATACTAAATATTTTACTATCTACTATATGCTTGTGATATTTTACTGGTGTCTACCGGAAACACGAAAAAATCAATGAATCAATCAATCAATCTGAAACGCTACACCACGCTCGAGCGAGCAAGTGATACTCCCTCCGCCTTGACCTCCTAAAACCCTTTATTGCATGATTTTTTTTATTTTTCTTGCAATAATTATTTTTCGTTACATATATTTATTTTAATTAAAGGGAAAATAATAAAAAAAATCAGAAGTAAATATTGCTTGAGAAAAAAACAACTAAATTGTGTTACTTCTCCAACAAAATGTGCTATATTGCACGATTTAAAAAGATTACTTGTTTTCCAAATCGTTTATGTGATAAAATAAGTATCAAGCAAGTCAATAAAATAAGTATCATTCGTATTTTAGTTTGATTATTTTCCTAAAAAGGTTTCGTTTCTAATAAACGGAAACTGTGTGTTACCACGAAGTTCCGACTCACGTTGCCAGTAGATTACTATCACTTTATCTCGTTATCTTATCGCGTTTGCAATACATGGGGTGACAAACCTATTATGTACATCGCGTGTAATATAAAAGAGGTTCATAATTAATGCGTTTAGAATGCGTTTATGACCTGAAAAACATTATATTACACCTGAGTTACACTATGAAATAAAGGGTTAACCGTCTCACAACAATGCCACTTGGTACCCAGAGATTTTCAATGGTAGGAGAAGAAAGGTGAACAGCAGACCCGAGAGTAAATTGAAAGAAAAATGTGTATATTCAGAAATTAATTCTATACGAGTATTATTTTGCAATATACAATGAAGAAACGACTTAACTTCGAAAATATGTTCTTAAGACAATTTTAAGCATATTTTGTCTAATACACTCGTTGGATATTCCGAACGGCTGAGCCGTAATAAACACTCAAAAGTTGGTTTTGAAGATAGTTTACGTAACAAGGGCGCAAAACAGGTGATTCGCGCACGAGTTGAGTTTGTCGTCCGAGCGTACCGAGGATAGTTTCCGGAGCAGTCGTTTCTTTCCTGGACATTCTGTATAACTATCATTTTCTACGAGGTTGTATTAAATTATTTTCAGTTTTTGAGATGTAGCAAGATCATTTTTATTTTGAACAGTTTCTGTACTTGCGGTCCTGCCCAGGGAGATACTGATGGCCTCGTCTTGGGTGTTGAACGAGTTCAACATTTACAGTGTCGCTGCGAATACAAATCTGTTCTCTACATCGCCAGAAACTAAAATAGCAAGTTTGTGGCGTGTTTATGAGTAAGTATAGCTGGAAGAGAAGGTCAAAGTTTCCAGATAACCATTACGCATGATGACAGTTTCTAATTGTTTTGTTAAAATACGATAAGCGTTAAAAAAGGAAATGTCACTAACGGTGAACTAGCAACTTCTTATACTATCAAAAACAAAGGAAACACTACGTGGGATTGCTTCGGTGCCCCCCCCCCCCACTCTCCGTCTCATTGCTATTCGATTGTTCATTCCGTTTCTTGCCACAATGCTCACGATGCTTTCGAAAGCTTTGAACTACTTTTAGCTACATTATTTTGACATTATAACATTAATTACCAAGATAACATTTTGTATTTCTGACGCTTTGTGCCTCCTTCAACCCTCCTGCCACTACCCAGTGAGACGTCCTTTCGATACGAAAATTGTAACTGAAATATCTTCAAGCATTTCCTCGCTAAATAGTTGTTTCGCAATAGTTTTTCCAATGTCATATGCGTTCATTTTAACAGTGAAGGATGAATATCACCAATGTGAAAATTGTGGACAGATAATGAAAAAGATTTTTAAGAACATGATGCATCTATTTAACCTCCTCAGACGAAATGTACACGCGTCACGATGTTCCACGCAAATTTGTATACCGATAAAGGATCTACTAGAGTAGTCCTTTTTCTCGGTCGCAATAAAGAACATCGTAAAAAACGTTAAAAACATTTTTCATCATAACCTGCAACTTTAATAAACAATTGTGTTGAACGTGGGAAAAAATGAGACTACTAGGTTGTTGTTCACACGCGTAAAATTGTTTCACAGGAAACGTAATACTGAAATTTTGAGATATTGACACAACTTTGATATTTTCAATTCAAGTATAAATTTTCTACCATCATTCAAAATTACTTGAAGAGATGAATATAAGCAATGATAAATTCCCGTTATTCACAAATACCTTTAAAACGAAATTTCGAATTTTCAGTTTTCGAAAGAAAGGTTCCGTTTTATTTTTACTTTACAGGTCAAGATGATGTAATAATTCAAACTCTATCAAACACTTGCGAAGAAAGACATTACGTTTTAAAGAAAAAGTACATCATAAACCGTATCAATGATTTTCAGCTTCCTAATAAAATTGAATTGTATAAAAAAGTCATCGATGGGCCTGGGTCCCACATTGATAATGCTATGGAAAACAATTAAAAGCCACAGCTAGTCATACTACAGGGTCGTGATCAATGCCATTATCCCCAAATTGCCTCCACACCAACCAAAGGATAGTCATGGAGAAAGTATATCAGGTAACGTATGTACGTATGTCTGTCAGGCAATGTATGTCTGTATTTAAGGCAATGTTATTTATGTATTTATGTATGTATGTATGTATGTATGTATGATTGTATGTATGTATGTCTGTCAAGCACTGTATGACTTATAGCTATTCATTCACTATCTAAGAGGCAAAAACGTTTGTTTATTCACCCATTACAGCTTTTATTTGTTTGTTAATCCAATCCATTCTCTGGTCAAAATACGATTAAACATTTAGATACATGCATAGGTGGGCTCATCACTTCATCGTTTAAACGAATAACTCAGACAAAATAAGTACACAAGCTCTAATATTGGAAGAAAAACGTTAACAAATTAAATGAAAAATCCATTCATGCATTAAGAAAAATACATTTTATGTGGACCCCTCACACATAACTGCCCGTTAATTGGTTTACTACAAATAGAAACGATATTTTAAAAGATGGTGGTTTTTCGGTGTACTCCATTGTTTTTAAAAATGTTACACCAATTGTGCTGCGAATTGTGGTTTATTTGCTTTACGTGAGGTGTACTACGCTCCTTGTTAACCGACGATGTAATAAGGATTTAATGTTAAGTCCTATAGTTTTCAATTTGCATTAATTTTCACACAAAAACATAATATAGATCACACTAGTACTTCGATTAAACTATAATAAACCCCACAACATGAATGTTAATAAAAAGTACCCCTTACCTGGACGCTCCAGGCGATGCATCAATCATCAATCATCCGACTCGCATTATTTCTTAAAGAAAATGCAGTCTGTCTGCGCACGTGCTGATGGTAAACTGAGCGCTTAGTTTGTCTGGCCGCCGCATTAGCGCTCGCATCATCGTGACTTGCTATTGGTTACTGTGCTTTGGAATTGACGCACGAATATGGATAAAAATAATTGTTTTCTAACTGTGGAAAAATTAAAAAGTGATTTAACAATTTTTTCAGCAGTCATGCATGGAAATCACTACTTCCGTTTACTGTTTATGGATTGAAAAGGAGTACTTTAACGGGATAACTATCGGAAAGTAGTCGTGGCTGTAGAAAACACTGGAACGCCGTGAATAAACATGGCTGCCGTCCTGCATACCGAAGTGACCCAAAGAGTAAATGGTATTTGTATGTTTCTGAGACTTCGTATTAAAATATAAATTAAAGGGGATGGACTACGCTTCCTCTTTTTATACTTATTTAAGGTCGCTTTTCAACTGTTGTTCTTACAACGACCACTGTAATTTAACATTGGTTTTATAACTGGAGTAACGGTAGCGTAATATGCATACGGACACATATAAACATCCAAGCTCAGGGCGGGATGCAAACCCGGGACACTTCAAACCAACGCAGCCATGGCCCCTCACTCTTATTGTCCTTGTCTATCCAGACCGGCTACACATTTTTTTGTCATACTCATTTCAAAGTTAGTCAGCTCCTATCGTTGCCTCCTCCAGAAACTTTTCCTACATACACCTAACACTCACTTTTTCACCAATTAGGCGGAAAACTTTATTATTTGATTTGCGTACGAGGTTGTGTGGAGATCATTCTCAAAATCATATAGGCATAAAAAATGCCAACAAAAATCACTGATATAAGTATTTTCATTGTTTTATCAAAATATTAACTGCCTTCATTTGCGCGAGCAACTCCCTCAAAAGCCACATTATTATGTACTGTCATCAAAGTTACTTGCACGCTCATTGTTTTGCTAGTGCTAACACAAAAAAATTCAGGTCTATCGGTCTCGACAAAAGAAACTCTATTTTGCTCGTGCAAAAATAATAATTTTGTCTAGGAAATATTAATATTTTTTCTATGATCGTATGCTTCTATTGCAAATTCAGATTTATTTATTTTTTATTTATTTATTTATTTACGTCAAAAAACAGTTAAAAACTGCGTATGACGGGCTATGGGGAAAAGTGAATTGTGTGCACATTTTCAAAATTCTGTGATCCCTACACTAAATTTTGGCTCTTATTACTTCCTGCCGCGACAACGTGTTACATTTATGTCCAGAAGCAAAACAAGGGGCCATCTCAGCATTTGCTCAATGGATCAGGGAAACTGGACGAAAAACCTGATCGAGATGGGGGTCATTGACCCGGAAGCTGTGTTACAATAGTTGTTACAGGTTGTTTATACTCATTTATACAGTCCAAATGGTAATTAATGCATTATGTATCATTGTTAAAATTAATGTTATTTTAAGAAGATTAGTTTCATATCTTCTCTTTATGGTTTCTATTGAAAGTAAGCACCGTCTTCGTTCATTGTAAATCTGAAGGCCGTGATGACGTGACCTAACGAAGCACTGTCTCATACGAGATTCTAGTCTGTAACTGATACAAGGCGATTATAATTAATGAATTCCGCACCGATAATAGCGTTACCGACACATCATAGGAATTGGTCTTCAGAAATGGTAGAACGGATTTTTACTCAAAAAAGTATCCAAATTTTTCATGTAAATGTTTTGTGCTGATAGTCCTATAGGCACTGAATAACATGACATCAATGAAATATTGATGTATTCTTTTGTTGTTTCAAAAATTACATAAATGTAATGTTTTTGAAATATGAATATCTTTCTCCTCACGTCGTTAATAGAGATCTTACGGACGTTGTTTTTATATTATTGCATTTGTGTTTGGAAGTGTTTCAAAATATTTGAAATGAAGTTTCTCAAAAACTCAGAAGTTTTCTGTGAAAATGTGCTTAAAATGGCGCATTTTCAGAAACGCTCAAACATTTTTTCACAACCTTTTCCAAAGGTGTCCACGAAAATTTGTATAAAGAACCAGGTTTTTACTCTTCTATAATATTTCTAAGGTCAGTTTTAGTTCTATCATTAGAGGATGGAAAAATTGCGAAAATGTTCTTTAGGAGGCAATGCATGGCAGCTGGGAAGAAGAGGGGGAAGGCAGAATCAAAAAGCTAGCTCAGACTAAACAAATAAGAAAAGAAACTAGTCCTAAAATATCTTTCCCCTTTTATAGCATCATTAGCTGGAGTAGGTTATCAGCCATAGAAATAATGTCACAACTCAGAATAAATATTTAATATTCACAGCACTAGTTACCCCATATCCTAGCAGAACTTGTTTGTAAACACGGAATACATGACTGTTGTGGAAACGTATGATGCATTTTTGGAACGAATTATAATTTAAACAATGTTTATATCATTGCATTCTCCTTGGAAATAAATTAAAATTGCCAATGCAAAAATTTACACATTCACAAAAATATATCTATAATTTCTAATGTTATCATCGAGTACTTACAAGTGTGACCCTTCATAGACAACTTGACGCAACGACAACTCAAAACTCCAAATCATATCGGAGATTGTTGTGATGTACAACTTTGCTGACACACGGGTGTTTTGAAAAAAAAAAACATTATTTCGATTAACATTTTTTTCTTGAAAATTTTCCATCAAATGAAAAAGAAATATATTTAAAAGTTAATGAAACCATTCAAAGTGCCTACCAACAGTTTCCCATTATTAGCATTAAGTTGGCTCGCGTACATCATTTCTCATCTGATTCAGGGCAAATCAGATTAAAAATATTGCCAAAAACACACAGAAATAGTTTAGCAATATTTCTAGTTATGAAACCAACCTTGTAGGTTATTACACTGTCAGATATATTACAACAAAATAAATACTCATTATTACACAAATGTTATTTCTGTTCCAATCTTGATTGCGGGTACTTTCTTCAGTATTAGCATGGCACATACTACATCTCTACCGTGAACAAAATAATTTTGTTGGACACAATCGCAAAAGTCCTTCTTTGTATGTTCAAGAACCTACGAGAAAAGTGACCTTGCGAGAAAGGGAAGAATAACAACACAATCATTATATATTCACCAAATTCTTCGATCCAATCAAAACATTGTTATAACTTACCTTCTGTTTTGACAAGAGCAGTGAATAATACTGTCGCGTTCACAAAGCCAACCAAAGTTCGAAAGCTAACAAGAGCCCATTGGGCACCTCGGATCCGTCACGAACACAAAGCAACTTGGGACTGGAGTCCGTGGCGCAGCCTTGCGGAGGATTCCCGGAAGTTCAATCCGTCGTTCTCCCGCGCTTACTTCCTTCTGATTCCTCTCATTGCGCACAGTGAGCAACACACCAGAAAAACATGGGTCAAAAATGTTTCAACCAAAATTATATGTTCTACCGTGATTAATTGATTGACTGATTGATTATTTCGTTGGTTGTTAGTGATTCCGAGCGCATCAACAACTTAGATAATTATCCCCGTAAATGTAGTGCATGCTTTTTCCTCGGGAGATGGCGGTGATCTTCCTCTGCTGGATGGTGAGATCCCGCGCCGACCTACCGTCGGCTAGCGGGGTTTCCCCGTAACCAGAACTCTCCCACCAGCGGGGCACTGCCCCAGCCGGGACAAGCTCTAAGCTCCCGACCGGTCTCCCGGAGCATGTGGTAGTGTAGTGATTGTTAGTGTAAGTGAGTGTGTGTAAGGGGAGAGGATGGGACAAGGAAGAGGAAGGAAAAATCACGGGCGATCTGTAGCCCGTTTGTTACGGTACTGCACCGGCATTCGCCTGGTGTTGATCGGAAAAAACACCAATCAGAGCAGCCGGCCACTAGAATTCTCCTTCAGACAGTGACTGAATTCGACCTAGCTGACAAACTAATATCGAAAATCCTACCACCGTCGGGACTGGAACCTAGGTCCTCCCGATCAGAGTGGAGTGACATCAGTTGATGCCCTGAGCTATCTCTCTTGGTGATTATTTCGTGATTCCGGGCATGTCAACTACTAAGATCATAGGTGTAATGCATGCGATTTCTTCGGGAGGTGGCGGTGATCATCCCCCGCTGGATGGGGAGATCTGGTGCCAACCTACATGTTGGCTAGGGGGATTTTCCCCAACCAGGTATCTCCTGCCAGCGAGGCACCGCTCTAGCCGGGAAAAACTTTGCATTCCCGACTGATCTCTCGGCATGTTCGATAGTGCAGCACGTGTAAGTGTAAGGGTGTGTGTAAGTAAGGGGTGAGGATAGGAAAAGGAAGGAAAGATCGCGCACGGTTTGTGATCTATTTGTTAGGCTAGACAATCACGATCAGAGAAGCAAGCCGTCGAAATTCTCCTCCAGACAATAGCTAAATTCGACCTAGCAATGTAGCTAGTCGAAAATCGAAAATTTTCACCGTCGATACTCGAAGCCTAGGACCTCGGTCAGAGGATTTGCAGGGACAGGTTCATGCCCTGAGCCACCAAATTCAGTATATGTTCAATGTCCATGTATTGCAGGAGATCACACGACCTTTCTTTCAGGCATGAATTTGATTACAGTCTTCTTTCAATTCTAGTGTCGAGCACGAACACAACGCAACGTTATCTTGGCGTGGTCATCATTTTTAGGACCCCCTGAAGCCCGGGCTGTCTGTGGATCGTTTATTCGTGAATTCTTTTGTTTCTGGTGTGGTTTCCGCTGGTTTCATCTAGTCGTAAAACCTCCTTAAAACCTGGGCTAAAAAGTGTTGAATAAAATATCGATGTTCTAATCTGCGTTGCTATGCGTGAAACCATGTGCTGCAGATCTAATAACTGATTTCACGTATGAATTGTGTTTACGCCATCTCGCAATTCTAGAGTTCGTTATAACCACCAGTAACTCAATACAATTTTAACACTGAGTTACTTTCATTACTTTGTTAAGAAACCATAAAAATCCAATCTGTCGTACCGTTGTAGGTGGCTCAGGGCATCAATTGATGTCACTACAGTGCCTCTGACGGGGAAGTTCTAGGGTTCGTGTCTCGACAGTGGCAGATTTTCGATTCTAGCTACATAACTAGCTACACAGGTAGGTCGAATTCAGTCACTGTCTGGAGGATAATTCTAGCGGCGACCTTATCATACACGTCGAGAGACCAGTCAGCTCAGAGTTTGTGCCAGCTGGGGAGGCAGGGGTGCACCGCTGATGGGAAACCCCACCAACGACCAGATAGGTCGGCGCCGGATCTCGCCATCCAGCGGGGGCCGACCACCGCCGCCTCCCACGATAAAAAGCCTACACTAAACTTAATGGTCTAATAACCTCAGCGGTTGACAAACCTAAAATCACTAATCAATCATTCAAGACAATCAGACTCTATACTGCGGACACTGACGTTTGCTTTCCTCCAGCCACACTGTGGTCTAATCGGCATTAAATCTTCTGGAAACATTCCGGATGAACTCGTTCTTTTTCGAGCAATTGTGTTAGACGTCAAAGCTGTTCGTTGTACTTTGAAGTGAGTGAAGCGAGTGAAAAGATAAGAGCAAGTATAAGTGGCATTTACATGACACCTCAAGGGAAGAAAATAAGTGCAATGAGGGATAAACGCCGTCTTCAGAAAAGTGAAGTAGCTGCACAACCAGGTTTTCAATGTGCCAAAAATCTCTAAATGACAAAAACAGTTCAAGAAGAAAAGACAAAGGTTGGTGAGGGTACTATGTATGACTCTGGAGAATTTTAAATGTAAGTAGATAAAATAAAATACATTTGTACAAAGTTAAATTTCCATTTTCAATTTCCCGCATTTCACTTTCCTGGTTTTTATGGAATGAAAAAGTCCCAAGTTCTAAACTTTTAGTACATATTAATAAAATGTAGTTACATAGAATTGTGGAAGCTCTGAGTTATAATCATTAATAACTGAATTAAAAATATTTATTTTTGTGTGTGTGTTTTTATTTTCGTCGAGTAATATATTACATATCTATACTAATATATGAAGACAGAAGTGCGTTGTCTTCCAGCGCGGTAATCTCTGAATCTACTGAACCAATGCTGATGAAACTTTTGTGCTAACATCCTTTCAAGGCCTGGAGTACTATAGGCTATGATTTACAAACATAAACGGTAATATATTTTCAAAATAATTACTTTTCTGAACATTTTTCGCCTAGACTTACATCACAGATTCAAGAGTGCATCAATGTCAATAGTTAAGCTGCGCGCTACCAGAGGATGACGTCTGAGATCTACTACTGATTTCATCAATGTCCAGAATTATTGCGAAATTCATTAGAGTTTGAATAAGGTTATGTAATGTCCCTGTGTGAATATTTGAAAGAAAGCCGTAACTGAAGTGGTAAATAATGTCAATGTTCATGTATTGCTCTTTGTCCGTGTTATATACTAAGTGGCAAGAAATTATTGTGAGTTTGCAAATGTTTAATAATCGAGGTAGATTGAGAGAATAAAAAGTACAATAATATACAGTACAGAATATACAGTAATGTACCATGTACAATACACACATATCGTATACAATCTAAACGTCTTCTTTTACAGAAATTTGTGACAACTGAATTTTTGACTAAACGACTGTCACAATTGTCACGACTGTCATATCAAAACATATTACAAATGCCAAGAGATGGGCAGTCTACTAAAATTTTGAATCGGTTACTCAGAGGGAAGATCGACTTGCTGAAGTACTTACTCGCCCCATTGAAAACAATACTGCAAGAAGGGAAAAAATGTGAATAATTCTCTAAGTATTTTTATTATTTTTTTTATTTAATAGGTAATTATTACAGGCAAAGTAAAAATCTTGATGCAATGTGGCTAGGCCGAAGGCCTTTAAGCCATTACAATACCTACATTCTACAACGTTCTAACCTTTCGAATTCTGGTATTCACCCCAAATGGTCTCTCCTTCGCATCAAAGCCGCGGAAAAGAGACCATAAGGTACGGCTGAGGAAAAAACCCCTGAAGGGGGAAAAACCTGCCGTCAGAAGCCGAGTACATGCTAATCTATCCGGTTTTTAATCCATTTATTTATTTGGCGCGGGCGTCAGGAATTCTCCTTCCAGTGTTTGGCCTCCTCCGCACCTGAAAACAAACAGCACCACAGAAAATCGTCCGCACCAACGCCTCTGCCCTAGCATTTCCGATTCCTACTTCCCTTCGCCTCCTAATGTGTTTTATTTTAACCGTTTGCTTTTATTTTATTTTAATATAATTTAATTTTAATTTATTTAACTTATTTTAATTAATTTAAATTAAATTTATTTAACTTATTTTAATTAATTTAATTTTAATTTATTTAACTTATTTTAATAATTATAAGTTAATTTATTTATTTTTATTGACTTATTTATCTACTTATACTTAGCAATTGACTAAAACTTTTTTTTTACTGTTTACTAACCTAACATAACTTACTGACTAACCTAATTATTGTTAGTTTATTGATTTATTATTTATTTCTCTCCAGTCTAGGCTCTGCTCGTACTAACCAGTGCTGTTTTCCCCCTCCCTAATTTCAGTTTCTCTAATGGTCCGAACCTTTCCTAGAAATGTTCCTAATTCTTTCATGAAGTTAGATCTTTTATCACCTAGAATGTTTTGGGCGAGCGTTACGTTCCTATGTTGGAAGTAGTAATTTCCCATTCCCATCCAGTTTCCTCTCCAAGTTTCGGTCGCATTGCAAATTAAAAGGATGTGGATCCAGTCTTCCCTATCACCGCAAAGCACACAGATGCCATTACCATTAGAGTCCTTTAATCTACGTTGCATCCACCCCCGACCCTGAACCAAGCGTATCCCCCTCTTGCGTCCTTTCGCAGTGTGTTTACGTAACGTTCGCAACCCCATAACGGACTCGCGTGAATTTGCGCAACTAGCGAACGTTTCTCGGCCGTTGCTGCCAGGATCTCTTGCCTTTTAATATCCGCAAGTCTACCCGAAATTAGCCGTTCTATCTCACGTGTTCCCCTATCTCCCACCATCTCCGGAGAAACGTCTCCCAGACCTGCACGTTCCAGTAGCAGTTTAATTTTATACGACCAGTGGCGTTGGTTGCTTCCCTGTAACTGCACTCGAAAACATCTATGTATAAGTGTGTCAGTGTGTAATTCTCTAAGTAGTAGGGCAGCTGTTCATTAGGACTCTCAGTTTGACTATTTACACCGTTCTTAGGTTCAAAATGGTAAAATGGAAAATGTGTATATGTTTTCAGTCCATTCAGTGAATTTTTTTCTTCAATATGCGAAGGCAGTTTGAACAGTGGTGTGTAATTTAGGAGTGATCATTTACATCTTAAGACTAATCTGTACAGTTGTTTGTCATATTAATTGCAGTTGTACTTTTTTGTTCTACATGCAAAGAAATTTAGTGCAGTGGTTGGTAATTAAGCAATGGTCATTACAATATTAAGACTAATATGTGCAGTTGTTTTGCATGTCACTGGCTCCTAATGAATGAATGAATGAATGAATGAATGAATGAATGAATTCATATATTTTTTTCAATAAATAATTGGAAAAAATTAATTTATCTAAAAATATTTTGTCTAAGCAAATCTGGGAGTCCTTTGTTTCTATTTTTCAGTATTCATGTTTATATTAGTAAAATGGAAAATTTTTGTAGGTTTTCAGCCCACCCAGTAAAAGTTTTTCTTCAATAACTTCATTTAAATATTAAGACTAAACTGCGCTATTGTTTTGCATATCAATGGCTGCCAATGAATGATTTCATCCATATTGTTCCATAAAATATAAAACAAACTTAATTTATATAAAAAAGTTTGTCAGAGCAAATATATAAATCTGGGAGCTCTTGGTTTCTATTATTCAGCTCTCACGTTAAAATTGGTATAATGAAAAATGTTTATTTGTCTTCAGTCCACCCAGTAAAAGTTTTTCTTCAATATGGGATGAATTCCTGTGCATTGGTATGTAATTTAGGAATGACCATTTACATATTAAGACTAATCTGTGGAGTTGTTTGCATATCAATTGCTGTTGTACTTTTTTCTTCTATATGTAAGGAAGTTTAGTGCAGTGGATGATAATTATAGAATGACCATTTACATATTAAGACTAATCTGTGGAGTTTTTTGCATATCAATTGCTGTTGTACTTTTTTCTTCTATATGTAAGGAAGTTTAGTGCAGTGGATGATAATTATAGAATGACCATTTACATATTAAGACTAATCTGTGGAGTTTTTTGCATATCAATTGCTGTTGTACTTTTTTCTTCTATATGTAAGGAAGTTTAGTGCAGTGGATGATAATTATAGAATGATCATTTATTTATTAAGACTAATATGTCCTTTAGTTTTGCATATCAATTGCTCCCAATAATTTAATTCATCCATACTTTTCTATAAAAAATAGTCAGAAATTAATTTATCTAACAAAAAGTTTGCCTGAGCAAATAAATAAATCTGGGAGTTCTTGGTTTCTATTATTCAGCTTTCCTGCAAAAATTGGGAAAATGGAAAGTAATTTATGATTTTGTAAACCCAGTAAAAGTTTTTCTTCAATATGGGATGAATTTCTGTGCAGTGGTATGTAATTTAGGAATGATCATTTACATATTAAGTCTAATCTGTTAAGTTGTTTTGCATATCAATTGCTCCCAATGAATGAGTTCATTCATATATTTGTAAAAAATAAGCAAAAATTAAGTGGCCTAAAATATTTTTGTCTAAGCAAATAATATCTGGGAGTCTTTGGTTTCTATTATTCATATTTCAGGATCCATAATCTCTATCACTTGAGATAAAATAATGATGTTAATATTGTTTTGTTATGTGACTCAGTGCATCGTCAATTTATTATTTACACATAATGTAATGTTGGTGGATCATTAGTTTTCTATTATATCAGTCGTATGATGAATTGATTTACCTGAACAAATAAGTTTTATACTACGTGTTACAAACAAGTGTTACATACTACGTGTTACAACAAATAAGTTTTACACAGGACATTAAACATATATATTTTTGTCATCTTTAGAATTATAAAAACTGGTATTTATGTTTCAGAATAGATACAAGAATTTTCATTTATTTTTATGATTATAAATCATCAATTACGTTATGACATCTATAACTATTACTCCGGATCTACCAACTACCGTACCCGTGCATGAACTTGCGCATGTTATACCCAGCTTAAAACAGTAAGTGCCTTCAAGGTCACGAGTTGACAGATCAATTTCAAAACGTTTTTTATGAATACAATAAAAGAAAATATATAAAAATAGAATAAGTTTTACAACGTGACAGTTTTGATAGTGTTGGAATATATATAACTCCACAAAAATTGTATATGTGGGCACAAGTATTTTATTTTGTAGTTTTGATTTGTTTATTGCTTTTATTAATAAAGCGAATGTTTAGAAGCTGGAACTTCAAATAAGAAAAATGTCATTCTTTGTAGAAAAGTGAGCGAGGTAATCTGGAAATGTTCAAAGGGGGGTCAAGAGAAGACAGCTATCCGTGGCCGGGCAGAGCATAAAAAGATTGAATTCCTCTTCCTGTATAATAATTTACCTTAATAAATGCCCGAGCAACGCCGGGTACTTCAGCTAGTAATAAATATAATTATTATTTTTCTCAGAAACTCCCTCATATATGTTATTTATATTCCATTAATATGATTATATACCTTTATGAGTATTTCATAAAAAAATCAGTGATGAATGTTGCTTCTTGTGGAACGTGCGGCATTTTATATAATAATAAACAATTCAACAAAAGATTCAAATATTTTTTCTTCAAAACTAAAAACAGTAGAGTAACAATAATTTGTATGGTACTGTGACATACCGATATGTCACATGAAAATAAACTAACATTTATTTGAAGACTATATGGTGGAATATGCATTAAGAAGTTTAGACGATCGAAAGGTCAGCTACACCAAAATATAACGAACGCATGGATTGGCTGGGTGAGAGAAGGACGGTCAAATGTTATGAAAAAAAAAGAAGGGAGTTTAATACGAAGCTTCGAGGGGTGAATCATGCAGGAAGATTTCATTCTGACCGGCATCGCGTGTCTGAACTGATCGTAGGTTGTGAGAGGGAGCGAGTGTAATGCAGATAGTCAGAGTCGGGTTTTTCAGATCGTGAAAGTTTAAGGACAGTAAATGATATTGCAGATATTGCATGTGGAAGTAATATTGACGCATAAATTGGGACTTTGTCGGGAGTGGTAATCGAGTTATAGGTTTCGGGACTATGTCATAGGACGTAATCGGGACTGATAATTTTGATAGTTTGACACCATCTTGGATAGGAGCAGAAGAGGATTTCTTGGAACTTTGGACTACGGCAAGCTCGCAAGATATTTCGACTGAGAAGTCTTCGAGGGACATCAACGAAGAATAGATAAGTTAACCGCGGTATAAAACTCTAAATTCAAAGATATCTTAATAAAAGGCCTAACATCAAAATCATTTATTAAAATTCACTATATTGTTTGCAAAAAGGTAACAATAAACTTTGTTAAATTTTGTTCTTTAGAAAAGAAAGTGATCTTTCATTTAGTCAATCCAAACAGTAATGAACTAGGAATTAGAACCACATTCTATTTCAGATTCCCAGCAGCGCTGTATAGTCTGCGGATCCTATAATCCATTATAAAGGTAATAAGGATTATAATATATCGTGACCCATTGACCCAGCAAGCCGGACGCTAAGATCTTTGCAAGATATTAAAGTAGAGAGAAAATTTGTATATCTCAAAATGGCGCGCCAACGTGATGCATAATTTGTTATAATTTATAACAATTGGTGACACGGATAAAATTAGTCTTATAAATTATAATAAAGTGATCCAAAGGGAATCTGAAATTTATGGATTGACATTTGAAATTAATTGTTAATTATAAGAAAGAGCCAAGACCATTTCATTGGTGTGATTTTAAAATAATTTAACAGAGAGATTTTAATTTGTATTATAATTCAAAATGGATACTAGGAGCAAAAAATTGCGTATGGAGAATGTTAATATAGATGATATGGCGTCTGCTAATACTAACCCCGTGGGAGAAATCTCGCGTGAAATTATTGAGATTGAACCACAAGAAAAGGAAATAATGGCTGCACCGTTAGGAAATATGGACCCTAATAATTTAATTCTTAAAATGTTAGCAGAAATGAACGCAAAACTTGAGCATAATAATACTAAATTAGAGGGAATTACTTCAGATATGAATACTAAATTAGAGGGAATTACTTCAGATATGAATACTAAATTAGAGGGAATTACTTCAGATATGAATACTAAATTAGAGGGAATTACTTCAGATATTAATACTAAATTAGAAAAAAATAACGCTAAATTGGAAGGAATGACATCGAAAATGTCATTAGAATTGAAGAATTTTCGTCAGGAAATACACGAGGAAATAGTACAATTACGGGTGGATACATCGGCTGAATTCAATATTATTCATTGTAAAATTGAGTCTTTTAATAATCAAGTTGACCAAATGCGGAGGGAATTAAAAGAATCTGGCGACAAAATTAATTCCAAAGTTAATAATTTACAGGAGAGCGTTGTGACATTGGGACATTTACATGACCAACAATGCGAAAACGAATCGCGTGTAGATAACTTAAACGCAATGTCGCTTCAACATGGCGAAAAAATTGAAAACATAGAATCTAAATTAGTTAATTCGAATAGTAAATTAGAAAAACGAATACAGGAGGGACTTAGAAACATTAAAATGGTGCAAGAATCTGAATCTGGGAAATATATGTCGGACATTAAGGACAAGATCGAAGAGTTAGAAAACGAATTCATGAGGCATTCGCAGGGAAATATAGCAATGAATGCATCGGCGCTTGTAATACCAAGCCACCTAAAATTTCATGGTGATATGAAAGAACAACCGTGGTCGTTTATTTCAAAATTAGAGAATTATTTTATGATAAATAATATCCCCGAAAGATTAAAATTGCATATAGTAGAACAAGCCATGTCGTCCAAGGCACATCATTGGTTGACCTCTTTAGTACCGGAACCGACTAATTATAAGGAATGGAAGGATAAATTCTTAAAAAGATATTGGAACGAAAGCCACAAGTTTGATATAAAATACAAATTAATGAGTGAAAGGTATAAGAAGGGTGGAGCCGAGAATATGTGTGACTTCGCAACACGTAAAATAGCAGCATTCAAGGCATGCGAAGACAGAATGGATAGCAAGGAATTAATTAGAATTATTATTCGTCAGTTGCCTGTAAATATCCAAAATTTATTGTGGAACTCCATGCCTATTGATTCTGAGGATCTGGTCGAACGTTTAAGTCGATTCGACCAGACATTGAATAGTGATTATGATCATAGTAACGGGTATCAATATAATGAAAGCAGGAACGAGAATAACAATGGAACGGGAAAAACAATGAATAATTACAACCGCCAAGGAAATTATAGCTCAGAAAGAAAGGATGACAGGGGAAATAGTACTAAAATGAAAAATAAAAAGACAGGAAACGGGTATCCGCGGAGGTTCAAAGAGGACAATAAACGGGAACATGTGGAAATTAATGCGATTGAACAGGAAAACTCCCAGTGTTCGAAGTAAATGGGCGGGATACTTCGAACGATGATAATGAGGGCGTGATGGTTCTTAAGGAGTTGAATAGCATTGAAGTATCGGCGGAAGATTTATTAAGGGAAGATACGGACGAACGGGCGGAGAATAGCACGTGTTTAATTTTGAAGGGAATATTTCGGAATATACCTGTAGACATTTTAATTGACACAGGTGCTAATGTTTGTGCAGTGTCGGAAAAATTATATGAGCAGTTAAAGAAAAAGGGAAATAAAATTGAGGAGCTACCCACTAGGAGTTTGGATATTCGGACAGCTAATGGAAGGCGCATCGAAACGAGAAGTCAGCAAATTTGGGTGGAAGTGGAAGTCCAAGGGATGACAATTCAGTTTCCGGCAATTGTAGTGAAGAATTTGATTCGTCCAATTATTTTGGGGATTGATGGCCTAAAAATGTATGACGCCAAGGTCGACATAGGTAACAGGAGTATATTGTTGCGAGGTGACAAAGGGCAACAACATTGTTTAGGGATCAAAGACCAGGAGGGCGAAGATATGTGTATTTGCGATATTGCGGAACAAATTGAAGAGACCAGGGACCAGATCCACGCGGCAGCAGAGGGCGCGGTCGACGAAAACGGAATAGATGCTAGTGAAGCAATTGAAATGTTAGTCAATGAATATAAAGATGTTTTTGGAAGTTCAAGGGAGCCGGTAAAGGGATATCAATTTAAAATTGAATTGATGGATGAGGAACCTTTTAATCTGAAACAATATCCAATCCACCATGTATATAAAAGCGAAGTACGTAAACAAATAAACACGATGCTTGAGGATGGTATAATAAAAAAATCGATGACACCGTATGTAAGCCCAATAGTGATAGTTCGTAAGAAAGACAATAAGATCAGATTTTGTGTGGATGCTAGGAAACTCAATAGCAAGACCATCGCTCGTCATGAAAAACCGCCGAAATTAGATGAAACGATGTGGAAGGTAAAAGGAGCTCGGATATTCACGGGACTGGATTTTACTGCGTCGTACTGGCAAATTGGACTACACCCAGAATCGCAAAAATTTGTCAGTTTTTCATTTGAAGGCAATACGTATAGTTTTCAGAGGATGGCCTTTGGATTAAAGAATAGTGGCGCAGCTTTAATCAGTTATTTGGACGATGTAATACCGGATGAGCTAAAGGAAACTACTCTCATGTACGTCGACGATATTGTGTTATTCTCTACCAATATGTTTGAACATTTAAAGAAGTTGAAAAACTATTCGAAATCTTTCGGAAGTATAATTTAAAATTAAATATTGGAAAATGCCAATTCGGGAGGAGGAATATAAAATTTATGGGGCACGTCATATCGGATCAAGGAATGTCGATGCAAGATAAAAAGAAAGAATTGATTAAGAATTTTCCGCGACCTCGGAATGTAAGGGAAGTTAGAAGATTGATTGGGGTGTGCAATTATTATTCCTGGTTTTGCAAAGGTTATTCAGAAATAATACACCCAATAATAGAATTGCTAAAGAAGGGGAGGAAATGGGCGTGGGATGCAAAATGTCAAGAGGCGTTTAAAAAATTAAAAGAACTATTTGAGAAGACATTTTTGATCAGTTATCCAGATTTCGACAAAAGAATGTATCTACAAGTGGATAGTAGTGGATTTGCCATGGGAGCTGTGTTGTTCCAATACGACGAAAAGAATAAGCAGAGAATAATCGCCCTAGAAAGTCGTGTTTTGACTCTTGGCGAACGACGTTTTACTATCAGTGAACGGGAAGCTTTAGGAATCGTGTGGGCTACGCAGAAATTACGGGCTATATTAATTGGACGACCATTTACCGTCATTACGGACCACAAGGCCCTAATTTTCTTAATGAGAAGTCATTTGAATAACGATAGATTGTTGAGATGGTCACTATGGCTTCAACAATTTGATTTTAACATCCAATATTGTGAAGGCCGTGATAACGTTTTGCCCGATTATTTATCGAGAATCAGGATAAAGGAAAAGGAAGGTAGTGTGGAACCCGATATTAATGCTATCCAGTTAACGGAAATACGACCGAAATGGACGAAGGAGGAATTAGCGAAAATTCAAAGAGAGGATCCTGTGGGGAGGCAAATAATTGAGCATTTTTCGGCGGAAGATAACGACCGACGGCAGGATGATCCGAAATTTTCAATGTGGAAGATGTACGAGGGGGTATTATTACATCGGATTAGGAAACGAGGGACGCAGTATCAAATTTGGATACCAGAAGCGCATAGGCGAGAACTGATTCTATCTACGCATCAACATTTCGGCCACTTTGGATGTAACAAAATCGAAGTAATACTAAGATCAAAATGCTATTGGAAAGGCATGGGGCGACAAATCCGTAAGCAAATCAGTAAGTGTGACGTGTGTCAGAAAACCAAACAGCCCAGTAAAAGGTATGAGGGGAGCAGCAAAGCGATAATACCTACGTCAACTAGGGAAATATACGCTGTGGATCTTTATGGACCAATGCCGAAATCCAAATTTGGGAATCAATATTTGTTAGTAATAATGGATGTTTTTTCTAAAATCACAAAATTATACCCCATTAGAAAGGCGAATGCACAGAGTTGTATTACGCAATGCCACAAATTTTTTGAAGAATTCGGTATACCTAAAAAAATTATTAGTGATCTGGGGACGCAATTTACTAGTGGAAAATGGGAACAAGACATGAGAAGAATTGGTATCCAAATATGTTACACGACGGTACGGAATCCTCAAGCTAACCCCAGCGAAAGAATTATGAAGGAGATCTCGCGCTTATTTAGAGTCTACATTTCGGAAAGCCATAACCGATGGATGGAGGCCGTTCCAGTATTGAACTACGTTTTGAATAATGTTCCGCATGGGAGCACGCGAAGCACGCCTATAGAGGTCCACATGGGTAGGAAAGAAAAAAATGATCCGTTTCGAAGGATTAGGATTCCTCCAGAAATAAGTGGGATCCCAGATGATGTGAGAGATACGCGAATAATTTATGACAATTTGAGGGAGGCAGCAGCCAAAAGAAAGCTAAAACAGAAGCAATGCTTTCGAGGCGAATATAAGGAGGGTGATGAAGTGTTAATTAGAGTACCTCAAGGGTCGTCAGCGGATAAGAAGCTATTTTATAAATTTTTCCCGTTGTATAAAGGTCCGTACCGAATTTGTAAAGTATTAAGCAAGAATGCTGCGATTTTGAATGATGAAAACGGACGAAAAATGGGAACATATAACTACAGGAACATGAAGCCGTAGATGAGGGACGACACGCATGATTAAATATTCTGGTCATGACAGAGATTTGTAAATAGTTGTAAATATTAGGAGTAATAGTTTTTCTTTTGTTATTGTTTTGTTATTATGTGTATTTTGTCAGTATGTGTAGGGAGTTTAATTTAATGTGTATGTGTATTCAATGAAGTTAATGGGGAGCAAATAGTAGGCAGAAACGGTTATTAGAATACCTGGTGAAATGGTTATTGTTGGCACATTCCGAAAGGAAAATGTAAATAGTTTAAAGGCAGCAAGAAACAAGACCTAGTGCAGTGCAAAGTGTAAAGTGTTAATGTCGTTTAGTGTGAAGAAGCAAGAAGAAAGTATTCAGTTTTAGTCTTATCATTTAGTTAGGTTGTAGCAAACCAAATGACGCTTGGAGAGGGGAAGCTGTGACATACCGATATGTCACATGAAACTAAACTAACATTTATTTGAAGACTATATGGTGGAATATGCATTAAGAAGTTTAGACGATCGAAAGGTCAGCTACACCAAAATATAACGAACGCATGGATTGGCTGGGTGAGAGAAGGACGGTCAAATGTTATGAAAAAAAAGAAGG